>VWZE01014139.1:0-10859 GCA_013396675.1 Eubucco bourcierii
ATTTTGTAGGTTTCTCTGTCAAACCAGAGTTGATTTTGCAGCCTTTTGTGGCAAACCAGAGTTCATTTTGCTCTCAACTGGTGTTGCCTAGGGAAATGCAGGGTCAGTGAGAGATGAAACCCTTTTAGGAGCATGCAGAGGGTGGGTAGAGCTGTTTATCTTGAGTCTTGCTGCGCACCATCACTGCTCCTCCTGAGTTTTATTTCCCTCATGATTTGGAGCATGAACATATTTTAATACCCATTAAGATCACTGCTGAAGGATCAGAAGCTGGCTGTGCCTTTAAACACGGCCCCCAGTCAGCTGCCATTTGGGTGTTCCAAAAGGAGGGTTGTGGTTTGGGGTTTTTTTAATGCCACTTCCATCTCTGTAACCCTCTGAATTTAGCTCTTGTCCGTCGCTGTGCACTGCAGCCTCCAAAGTTGGTTGTGCAAGGCAGTTGCCAGGTTCTTACAGCAAGATGGCCATCAGCTCTCTTCTGCTGGCACGTGTTGATCCACCTCCCAGCAGCCAGCTTCTCCTATTTAATCTGCTCTCCAGCAGCCAGGTCTCTAAAACTCACCTCTTTGCTCTGTCATGAAGGCAGCACCGTGCCTGAAGCACTGAGTGTTCCCTCAGTAATTGATGCTGGAGCACGGCAACGAGGTCCTTCCTTTGAGTCAGCATCTTCTGGCTGCAGGAAGGTGACAGTGATGTCTCTGATGTACATTTCAGTGGAGACATCACCCAAGCAGGGGGTGTTGGGGAAGCTGCTGAAGCTCCTGCTCGGCTCACATCCTCTGCCAGGTACCAGGGTTGTGCTGAAGCTTCTTAGAGCTTCCATTCAGGTGTTCAACTTCATTATGCTGTGCCAGGGGCAGGCTCAGGCTGGATATTAGGAGGAAGTTGTTGGCAGAGAGAGTGATTGGCATTGGAATGGGCTGCCCAGGGAGGTGGTGGAGNGTGGTGACTCCAGCACGCCCCTGGGGCAGCCTGTTCCACTGCCTGACCACTCTCATGGGAAAAAAAAATTGTCCCTCACATCCAACCTAAACCTCCTCTGGCACATTTTCAGGCTGTTATTTCTCCTTCTATCACCTGGCAGTAGGGAGAGGAGAGCAACCCCCAGCTCACTCCAAGCTCCTTTCAAGGAGTTGCAGAGAGCCAGAAGGTCTCCTCTCAACCTCCTGATGATTCTATGATTCTAAGGCTGTTAATTTGGAACAGGCTGCCCAGGGAGCCACCATCCTTGGAGGTGTTCAAGGAATGTGTAGATAATGGCACTTGGGGACATGGCTTAATGACCATGATGGTGTTGGGTTGATGGTTGGGCTCAGTGGTTGTAGAGGTCTTTTCCAACCCAACACCTGTACAGTTCTGTGATGTGGGTCTGTAGGGAATCAGCAGTCAATGGATTTATTTTTTTTTTACTCCTTCTTCCACACCATTGTTAAACATCTGCAGCTGTCCTGGTGGGATTGTAGGAAGTCCAAATATCAGAATGACCAAACCTATATTCCAGAAAGACCTGCATGGTTCCTCTGGACTTCCCAGAGCATCCAGAAGCAAAGATTGAAGCCTCACTGTGGGGGTGATTGTGTCATTTGCACTCCCACTGCCCCTTTGAAATGCTTTTTGGCTTTGCTGGAGTTTGGCAGGGTGGGGAATTTGCACTGACCCCCAAGGTGGGAATGTATCACAGTATCACCAAGGTTGGAAGAGACCTCAAAGCTCATCAAGTCCAACCCATCACCACAGACCTCAAGACCAGACCATGGCACCAAGTGCCACGTCCAAACTGCATTGAACACCTCCAGGGACGCTGACTCCACCACCTCCCTGGGCAGCCCATTCCAGCAGGCAATGACTCTCTCAGGCAAGAACTTTCTCCTCACCTCCAGCCTAAACTTCCCCTGGCACAGCTTGAGACTGTGTCCTCTTGTTCTGGTGCTGGTTGCCTTAGAGAAGAAGGTAACATCCCCCTGGCTACAAGCACCCTTCAGGTAGTTGTAGACAGCAAGAAGGTCTCCCCTGAGCCTCCTCTTCTCCAGGCTAAACATGTAGTAACCAAGAGCCACCCCTGAGCTTGTTGCAGATCCCAGAGGATGTGGCAGTTCCCTGAGGATGTGACATGCCAGGAGCAGGTTTGGGGGGATGTGGATTCAGGAACTGAAGTTGTGGAGGTGACATAGCAGGGTGCTGAGGAGTGGGATTCTGTGTTCAGCCATGGATAAACTTTAGCTGTGAGTCTTGTTTTGATCTAAAATATTAGGGAAGAGAATGCAACGCCTGCTTGAGTGACAGAACGAGTCACAGTCTCAGTCCTCACATTAAGCTTTCATTGTCTTTGCAAAAGATGAGGGATAAAAACCTCCTTTGGCTGCTGAGGCTTTCCAGGAAAACAGCTCCAAGTGTCAGCAGCAAGTGAAATCAGTAGCACAGCCCAGTTTGGAATGGTTAATTTGTATGAGAGTGGAATTAATCAGCTCAGCACCAAACGCGGGCAGTGCTCACCCAGTGCTGGAGAAGAGAACTCTGAGCGGTGCTCCCTACCCTCTTCTCCTGCTTGTCCAGGGCCCTCCATCACCCCTTGCTGCACACTGTGGGCTGGAGTGAGCACACTGCCTGTCCTTTGCTGCCAGAACCCTCATGGTGCTGGGCAACATGCTCTGTTCTCCTTGTGGAAACCCCCAGGGGGGTGGTCAACAGCCTCTGTCCTCCTTGTCCAGACCCCCATGGGGCTGAGCAACACTCTGTCCTGCTTGTCTAAACCCCCATGGGGGTGGTCAACAGCCTCTGTCCTCCTTGTCCAGACCCCCATGGGGCTGAGCAACACTCTGTCCTCCTTGTCTAAACCCCCATGGGGGTGGTCAACACTCTCTGTCCTCCTTGTCCAGACCCCCATGGGGATGAGCAACACTCTGTCCTCCTTTTCTAAACCCCCATGGGGGTGGTCAACACTCTCTGTCCTCCTTGCCCAGACACCCATAGGGGTGGTCAACACTCTCTGTCCTCCTTGTCCAGACCCCCATGGGGCTGAGCAACACTCTGTCCTGCTTGTCTAAACCCCCATAGGGGTGGCCAACAGCCTCTGTCCTCCTTGTCCAGACACCCACAGGGGTGGTCAACACTCTCTGTCCTCCTTGTCTAAACCCCCATGGTGCTGGGCAACGGTCTCTGGTCTCCTTGTCCAGACCTCCATGGTGCTGGTCAACACTCTTTGTCCTCCTTGTCTAAACCCCCATGGGGGTGATCAACACTCCCTGTCCTCCTTGCCCAGACCCCCATGGAGGTTGCCAACACTCATAGAATCATAGAATAGAATCACAGAATGGGAAGGTTGGAAGGGACCTCAAGGATCATCCAGTTCCAACCCCCTGCTGTAGGCAGGGACACCTCCCACTAGCACAGCTCACTCAAGGCCTCATCCAGCCTGGCCTTGAACACCTCCAGGGAGGTTGTGGAGTACAGAATCACCCAATGTGATCAAAGATCACATTGGGTGATTCTGTGCTCCACAACCTCCCTGGGCAACCTGTGCCAGTGTCTCACCACCCTCACTGCAAACAACTTCCTTCTAACATCCAGTCTAAATCTCCCCTCTACCAGTTCAAACCCATTGCCCCTCATCCTGCCATTGCAAGACCTTGTCAATAGTCCCTCCCCAGCCTTCCTGGAGCCCCCTTCAGATACTGGAAGATGATGAGTTCTTCTGTGCTCTCAGTCCTTCAAACCTGCTGCCTTCATCTTGCTTCCAGCATGGGACTGATCATAGGATTGTTGTGTGGCTTGAAAAAGCCCTCTGAGGTCTTCGAGTCCAACCATCAACCCAACAGCACCATGGCAAATAAATCATGTGCCAAAAGTGCCATGTCCACGTGTTTCTGGGACCCTTCCAGGGATGGCAATGCTGCCATCTCCCTGATCACCACCTGCTCTGATCCATACAGTCTCCATTCTGTTTGTGGCACCCTTTGTTGGAGGTCTAAGAAATTCTTATCAGTAATTCAGCTCTTTCAGAAGGGAAAATAATTCTGGGAAGCTGCTCATTTTCAGGAGCATAATCCTGTCCTGCATCTCCTGATGTTCTTCCCAGGCAACCAGTTAAGATTTAATGAGGACACAAGAGGAAGGAGAGAGCAAGTTGTAAAAACATGGTTTTATTAAAAGAATAAATTGCTGGGTTGTAAACTGCCAGGAGTACAGGGAAGAGTCTGGCTTTCAGGTTGAGTTTCTCTGGTGACCCTTTCCCAGACCTGTTGCAAGAAGCATCACCAAGGATTTGCAGACCACACTCCCTTTACCCTGCTCTCATCAGACCTCATCTGGAGCACTGTGTGCAGTTCTGGAGCCCCCAGCACAGGAAGGACATGGAAGTGTTGGAGCAGGTCCAGAGGAGGCCAACAAGATGCTGAGAGGGCTGCAGCAGCTCTGCTGTGAGGACAGGCTGAGAGAGCTGGGGCTCTGCAGCCTGGAGAGGAAAAGGCTTCCAGGAGANGGTGGTGAGACACTGGCACAGGTTGCCCAGGGAGGTTGTGGTTGCTCCCTCCCTGGAGGTGTTCAAGGCCAGGTTGGAGGAGGCCTTGAGTGACCTGTGCTAGTGGGAGGTGTCCCTGCCTATGGCAGGGGGTTGGAACTGGATGATCCTTGAGGTCCCTTCCAACCTTCCCATTCTATGATTCTATGAATCTAAGATGTGGCAATTTTGGCTGTTTTGAGGTGATGAATGCCAAGCAATTCTGGAGAGTGATAGAACTGTTTGTATTGGAAAAGCCTCTGAGATCACTGAGTCCAACCATCAACCCAACACCACCATGGCCATTAAACCATGCCCCCAAACGCCATAGCCACAGGTTTTGCTGAACACCTCCAGGGGTGGTGACTCCACCACCTCCCCAGGCAGCTTGTTCCAGTGCTTGACCACTCTTGCAGGAAAGAAATCATTCCTAACTTCCATCCTAATTTGTTCTGGACAGGCACATGCAGGTTGCTTCCCCTTTGGGGGCTAATTTGCTGTCCCCTTGCTGCTGGTGGCTTGATGCAGAGGGAGAATTTGCCTCTGCGGTTGCAGCTTCTGCTTCCGTGGAAAAAGATAAGTAACAGAGAGAAGATGCAGATTAAATAAAGAAAGGAAAGATAAATTCTCTCTGGTTTCCTGTGCTGATGCTTAGCTAGGTTCCAGCTGATGTGTGGTGGAGCTCTGAGCGTGTAGAGATGAAACTCCAAGGAGGTGTTTCCTAACGGCTGCCACGGATCTTATCTGTGAGTGGTAAACCTCAGAGCCCCTCAGATGTGGAATTGCACGGACCTGAGAGTCATCCAAATAGCTTCCTCTGTCACACCAAATTTCTGGCCTGCATTTTATGTCTTAAAGCTCATGGCTATCAAAAGCTGCTTTACTTGGAAGTCCTTTTCTGTTGTGTCCTTATGAAGCTAAACCTCCCTCTGGGCAATCTAAGGTCATTTCCTCTTGTCCTGTTAATTGTTCCTTGTGCTGTCAGTTGTTCCTTGGAAGAAGAGATCAGCCCCACCTGGCTCAAATCCCCTTTCAGAGAGTTGGACAGACCCAGAAGATCTTTCCTCAGCCTGCTTTTCTCCAGACTGAACAAACCCAGGTCCTTCAGCTGCTCCCCATCAGACCCTTCACCAGCTTTGTTGCACTTCTCTGGACCTACTGCAGCACCTCAAAACCATTCTGGGAGTGAGTGACCCAAAACTGAACCCAGTTCTCAAAGTGTGGCCTCACCACTGCCCAGTCCATAAGGACAGTCACTGCCCTGATCCTGCTGGTCACACCATTGCTGATCCAGGCCAGGAATGTGATGCACCCACTCCTCTTTATCCCACTCTAGAGAGGAGAAGGCTTTGAGGAGACTTAGGAGTGGCCTTGCAGGATCTGAAATGGGCTCCAGGAGGGCTGGGCAGGGACTATTAACAAGGTGTTGGAATGGCAGGAGGAGGAGGAATGGGTTTAGACTGACAGGGGAGACTGAAAATGGATGTTAGGAAGAATTTGTTTGCAGTGAGGGTGGTGAGACACTGGCACAGGTTGCCCAGGGAGGTTGTGGAGGACAGAAGCACAGAATGGGATCTTTGATCCCATTCTGTGCTTCTGTCCTCCACAACCTCCCTGGAGGTATTCAGGACCAGGTTGGATGAGGCCTTGAGTGACCTGTTCTAGTGGGAGGTGTCCCTGCCTATGGCAGGGAGGGTTGGAACTGAATGAGCTTTGAGATCCCTTCCAACCTAACCCATTCTATGATTCCATGATTCTATGTCTGCAACAGCTCCAGCCAGAGCTCTACTGCAGTGTTTCTTGCAACACTGCTAGAGATTTGCTGCTGACTGACACATGAGAATGGTCCAGCAGTGAATTTAACACCAGTCATGATTTTTATACCTGGATGAGGCCTTGAGTGAGCTGTACTAGTGGGAGGTGTCCCTGCCTGTGTCAGGGGGTTGGAACTGGATGATTCTTGAGGTCCCTTCCAACCTTCCCACTCTATGATTCTATAAAACTGTGGAGAAAACAAACAAAAAAAAGATAAAGTAGGTACATTTAGGGGAAGCAGAGGATGGTCTTTTTGAAATGAAAACCACCATCAATCTATTTGAACAGAGCTTCCCCTGGCCACAGAGGACAATCTGGTGGTTGGACAGCCAAGCAACCATCATTAGTCATGCATAATTAAAACAAAGAGAGTTTCCAACTGTTAGCAGGAGCACTGAAAAAAAAAAAACAACAACAAAAAAAAACCCCAAAAAACCCCCAACCCAACAACCAAACAAACAAAATGAAAAAACAAAACAAGCAAAAAAAAGCAACTCATTGTGGAGACCTTCAGTTTGGCTATCAGGAAGAATTTCTTTCCTGCAAGAGTGCTCAGACATTGGCATAGGCCCAGGGAGGTGCTGGAGTCACCATCCCTGGAGGTGCTCAACAAACCTGTGGCCATGGCATTGGGGGGGACCATGGTTTAATGGCCATGGTGGTGCTGGGTTGATGCTTGGCCTTGATTTTAGAGGTCTTTTCCATTCAAACCAATTCTGTGATTAGCATAGATTAGCATAGAGTACTCCTTGCAGGAGCTGTTTGTGGTGCAGGTGTGTGAGGCTGAAGGAGGTTCTCTGTGTTTGTGTGTTTGGGGGTTTTTGCTGTGCTGCTGTAAATAAAGAGGGAGGAGTTTCAGTTCAGGACAGCATCTGGGGCACACCTGCTGTATTTGCATAATGCAAGGCTGTCAGAAGCAGTCAGGAGCCCTCTTCCCACTAAAAAAAACCAACAAACCAATAAAAACCACAGGCAGACATCATTTAGTGAAGAGTGTGATGTCTTTGGTGTTTCACTGGTATCACATACCAGAAAAAAATATTTTAAATTGAATGTAGACTCATGGAACAGGTTGGATTGGAAAGCATCTTGAAGATCATCCAGTTCCAACTCTTCTGCCACAAGCAGGCACAGCCCCCACTAGAACAGGGTGCTCAAAGCCTCATCCAAACTGGCCATGAACACCTCCAAGAAGGGCACCTCCACAATGCAATCACAGAATATTTTTGATTGGAGACCTTCAAGATCATTTAGCTCAACCTTTGACCCTGCACTGCAAGGTCACTGCTAAACCATAAAATCATAGAATCATAGAATCACAGAATCAGAGAATCACAGAATCATAGAATCACAGAATCAGGGAATCACAGAATCATAGAATCACAGAATCATAGAATCACAGAATCATAGAATCACAGAATCATAGAATCACAGAATCATAGAATCACAGAATCAGAGAATCACAGAATCATAGAATCACAGAATCATAGAATCAAAGAATTACAGAATCAGGGAATCACAGAATCAGAGAATCACAGAATCATAGAATCATAGAATCACAGAATCACAGAATCATAGAATCACAGAATCATAGAATCACAGAATCATAGAATCACAGAATCATAGAATCATAGAATCAAACAGGTTGGCAGAGAGCTCCAAACTCACCCAGCCCAACCTGTCCCCCAGCCCTACCCAACCAACCAGACCATGGCACTAAGTGCCCCAGCCAGGCTTGGCTTCAACACCTCCAGGCATGGGCACTCCACCACCTCCCTGGGCAGCCCATTCCAATGCCAATCACTCTCTCTGACAACAACTTCCTCAGAACATCCAACCTGAGCCTGCCCTGGCACAGCTTGAGGCTGTGTCCCCTCCTTCTGTCCCTGGGTGCCTGGCAGCAGAGCCCAAGCCCAGCTGGCTCCTTCAGGGAGCTGCAGAGAGCAATGTGCTCTGCCCTGAGCCTCCTCTTGTGCAGGCTGCACACTCCCAGCTCCCTCAGCCTCTCCTCATGTCCATAAGTGGCAGGCCCACATATCATTGAAACACGTCCAGGGATGGTGACTCCATGGCTGGTCTGGGGGGATTACTGCAATGTGTGATAACAACCTCCTTGGGCAACCTGTGCCAGTGTCTCACCATCCTCACTGGAAAGCATTTCTTCCTAGTCTGTAGTCTAAATCTCCTCTCTTCCAGCTCAAAGCCATTCCCTCTCATCCTAGCACTAGAAGCCCTTGTGTAATGTCCCTCCCCAGCTCTCCTTTAGACTCCATTCAGTTACTGGAATGTTGCTTTATGGTCTCCCTGGAGCTTTCCTCTCTCCAGTCTGCAGAACCCCAGGTCTCCCAGCCTGTCCCCATAGCAGAGGTGCTGCAGCCCTCGTGGTCTCTGGACCCACTTCAACAGTTCCATGTCCTTTTTGTGTACAGTCTCACCAGAGCAAAGGGGCAGAACCCCCTCCCTGTCCTGCTGTTCTCACTGCTTTCCATGCAGCCCAGCCCCTGGCTGCCTTCTGGGCTGCAAGCATTGCTGGCTCATGTTGAGTTTTTCATCAACTGACACCCCCGAGGGAAAAACAAATAGGGAAAGCTTCAGGAATTTGTGTCATCCTTGTGCAGGGGCCATGCTCATCTGCTCTGAATCTGCAGCTAACTCAGCACCATAAAGCAGCTCTGGGGGCTGTTGTCCTCCCTTCCTGCAAGCCACATCCCACACGATGCAAACTCTACTGCTAAATTTATTCCAGGTCTGAAGGAGACACTACAGAACTTTGTCCTTCCTTCCTTGGGAACAACTGACTGACAGCTTTGTGGTCTTGCTCTGCAGGACTGTTTGGGCTTCAACAGATGCTGTTAAGTGTGGAGGAGAGATGTTTCTTTAGAGCATGGTTCCCATATGGAGCTCCAGAGCTACTGGTGTCAGTGCTATGGGCCTTCTGTCAGTCACAATCCCCTGAAGGTGTTCCAAGAAATGTATGGATGTGGCACTCTGGGACATGGTTTAATGCCTGTGGTGGCCTTAGGTTGAAGGTTGGGCTTGATGATCTTGGAGGTCTTTTCCAACCCAAACAGATCCATGATCCTACAAGGCTTGTGGGTAGGTTAGTGCTATGAACTGGTGGGAAGCAAGACCTGGTTAGAGTTATAAATATCCATCTAAAGGAGAAAACAAGGCTTTGAAACTCCCATTTCTTCCTAATTGGGGAGAGGACCATCTGTAAGCTGCAGGTCTGGAGGCTCACTGTGGCTTTGCTGCTGGCTACAGATTTAATGAGCTTAATGAAGCAAGGACAACATGAGGATGGTTCCCTCCAAGGAAATAGGAGGGAGGGAGGGAGGGAAGGGAGGGGACATTTCAAACCAAGTTCTGGTTGATGTAGTCTGGTTAAGGTGTTGGTGATTATGCAAAACCAGGCAGTAGAGATCACAGGAAGGACATGGAAGTGTTGGAGCAGGTCCAGAGGAGGGCCACAAGGATGCTGAGAGGGCTGCAGCAGCTCTGCTATGAGGACAGACTGAGAGAGTTGGGGCTCTGCAGCCTGGAGAGGAGAAGGCTTCCAGGAGACCTTAGAGTGGCCTTGCAGGATCTGAAGGGGCCTACAGGAAGGCTGAGGAGGGACTATTGACAAGGTCTTGTAATGACAGGACAAGGGGAATGGGTTTGAACTGGCAGAGGGGAGATTGAAAGTGGATGTTAGGAGGAAGTTATTTGCAGTGAGAGTGGTGAGACACTGGCACAGGTTGCCCAGGGAGGCTGTGGAAGACAGAAGCACAGAATGGGATCCCATTCTGTGCTTCTGTCCTCCACAGCCTCCCTGGAAGTGTTCAAGGCCAGGTTGGAGGAGGCCTTGAGTGACCTGTTCTAGTGGGAGGTGTCCCTGCCTATGGCAGGGGGTTGGAACTGTATGATCCTTGAGGTCCCTTCCAACCTTACCATTCTATGATTCTACAATTCTATGATCTTCTTCCCTCTACCCTTTAGCTCTTGTTAAGCATTGAGAAGATTCCCTCCCAGGCTCCTCTACTCCAACCTAAAACCCAATATCTTTTTCAGCAGGATTTAATAAGTTACCCACTCAAGTACTGAGATACCTAAGGAGAGATTTTCCCCTTCCATTTTGCCAGCTCTGGGTTTTAGTGACACAGGTGGAGGTTTGCAGTGACAGTGTCTTAGAGCTCTTCACGCTCTGGGGATCAGGAGCACAGGAACAAGCTGCACATCCTTGTTCTCTCTGATTTTGGGGTTGGTTTCAGTCAGGGAAGTTTACTCTTTTCCTTCAAAGCAGCAACACAAAACACTCTGGGGAAGGTTGCAGAAACCCAAAGTGTTCTTGCTGCAAAGCAGTGTCTTCAGCTAACTTCAGAGTTTGGAGCTCAGGGTGAATCCTGCAGCTGGGGGCTGCTGCCAGCAGGCAGAATGTGATAGAGAGAGGCACTGTCTGGGCTGGGCAGAAGGAAGGTTCTGCCTTGGACTGGCTCCTGGCCACACCAGGGGCACTACCTGGGCTGGGCAGAAGGAAGGCTCTGCCTTGGACTGCCTTCTGGCCACA
>VWZE01014141.1:0-24741 GCA_013396675.1 Eubucco bourcierii
TGAAGTCTGCTCTTCTGAAATCCAGAGCTGTGATTTTACTACTTGCCCTCCTTGATGCCCTGAGGATCCTGAACTCTACCATGTCATGGTCACTGCAGCCAAGGCAACCCTTCAGCTTCACTTCACTCACCAGCCCTTCCTTGTTGGTGAGGACTANTTCACCCACAAGTTATTATATCTGCCTTGTAACAACACCAACTAGACCTCCTTGTCTCTTACCATATTTCCTCTTGATTTTGATTTCATTTGCTCTTTTCCACATCTACAGTTGCTACAGAAACTTAAGATATTCTTCCTACAACAAAGTTTATTTAAGAAAACAGGAAATTTTCCCCTGCTTTCACTTAGATTATGTGTCTGGTAAAACTCAGTAATGCTTGAATGTTGTTGTGGTAGGCCTAAGCAGGGCAGAATAGGCTTATCTATGTCCTAGCTTGCCCAGACACGTTTTTCTGCTCTCCCCCCTTCTGCTATGGGGAGAAGCAAGTTTGGGAAAGAGGACAAAGAACCTGGAGCCACTGAGTCTGAGGACTCTGCCTAGCCTAGATTTGTTTGCATCTTGCGGTAAAGATGGTACACACGGTTGCCTCGAGCAAAACCTGTGTTCTGCCCAAATTTGAGTAAAGCAAGCCTATGGCTTCACCTAACATGGTGAAACCTGGCAAAGTGCCATCCTGATTGGCTAATCTATGTCCAAAGGCCCATTAGTCTCGGGCTGTATTGATAAAAAGGGATGAGCAAGTACCACAATGTGCTCTCTGCTGTTGTATCTGTGTTCTGCTGTTGTATCCATGCTTGCTTACTGCCTTATTGTATCCTGAAAGGCCTGGAAACTGCCTTACAAGAATTTACAAGGAATAGGCTCTAAATGCCTGCAGGCGATTCGCCTGCACAACCAATGTGACTTTGTACCAAGCCTGCACATGGCATTGCATCCTCCCTTCCATTCTGCAAGGCTTCTGCAGAATGGGAAATCAAGAGGAACCAGATCAGAGACTGTGCCAGACTCCCAGCTGCCTGAGAAAAGAGTCTGGGAAAACTCCAAAGCCTCTAATGGCTTTGAGACCACTGACAACACCCCTTCTACATGCTTTGGGTACTGTCTGGTAATATTGTGTGAGTAAATACTTCAAGCCTCTTGTAATCACTAATTGCCTTCTGCCATAAGCAGAAAGGAGTTTCCTGTGTCCATCTCATGGCTATGCAGGATAATGAACCACCAGCAGTGTATTGACTGCAAGAACCTTCTCTTCTAGTATAATAGTTCCATTTGCTGGTTACCTCTTATAGTGTTCCAGTTTTGCTTGTTCCCTCTGTATATAAATTTCCAAACTCTGTGTTTCAAACCTTGTAAATAAGTTTTCTGGCAAGGTTTAATTTTAATAAACAACTTTCATAGTTATTAGCAACCTCTGCCTGGATATAAAAATTAATATTGATTATTAATTTTGGATCATTCATAACAAGTGTAGACTAGTAATGCCTCATAGTGAAGTAGTTCAGACTTCACATTTATATAGCCATTTTAATTCCTGAAATATTCAAAGATGACAATGGACAAAAACTTATCCATAGTGCTCTGTGCCTTTGGGCTAGAATATTGCAACAAGCTCTTTTTAGAGCTGTCCTTGAAAACTCTCAAAGATTTTGACTAGTGAGGAATGACGAGGCATATTTCCTTGAGGGCATGTCACTTAAAGAGCTTGAGACACTCATACTCCTCAGACTTAATTTGTTCAGAGTGACTCAACTTTAATGTAAGAAAGACAAGGATAGAGTTTGCCTTATAGAACTTGGAATCAATTATTCTTTTTCTGTTGTTGTTTGGGGTTTGGTTTTGGTTTGGTTTTGGGGTTTTTTTGGGGGTGTGTGTTTTTGTTTTTGTTTTTTTTTTTAATTACACTGTGAACTTCTTATGCTGATGGTGAAATATTCTCCCTACATAGGAAATCAGAATTCTCTGTGTGGCAGGGTTAAAATTACCCCCCAAAATAAAATCACCAGACTAACTTAGAAGGTTTGGAATCAAAATGAAGCAGTCTACTTAGAGCAAGTTAAATCTAAAGGCGTACAATGAGTATGTACAAAATACAATTACATATATTTACAGTTATTTACAAAGTAGAAACAACACAAGGACTCTCTGAAGGACCCAAATGCACCCCTCTGGACAAACCCAGAGGGGCTTCTAACAGCCTCCTTCTTCCTTCTCCTCCCCCATTCTTTCCTTCTCCCATTACCTCCCAGACAGTTTGCACCAGTGAGAAGGTCAGGAGAGAGATAATACACTATGCAAAGCAGAACTGCAGAGGAGAGGAGCAAAAGAGAGAGTGAAGAGTCTGTGCAGCATGCTTTATCCTCAACCAACAAACAAAAGGAATGATCTAGACTTCTCTATTGTTGCTCTTCTCTATCCAATACAATTCTTTATTTATCTTTTATTCAAATAAGACCAGAAAGTTCCTATTTCTTGTTTATAATTTAAAAGTGGGCTAGAATATTGACTCATAACCACCACACTGTGTTACCTACAAAAACTCAGGCTTTTAACTTTTTCCGCATCACTGTTTGGGTTGCATTCTACTAGAAAGTGTTAAACCATTAAACTCTGAATCTATGTTCTTTACTGTGCAATACAAAGAATATCAGTAACACTGTGGCCCGTAAAAATCCTGATATTTTTCTGACATCACTTCTGCAAATGTTTTATTTACCTTAAATAAGGAAAAAAAAACCCAGACAAACAACAGTTCATTTTAAGCCTATTGAACTGGACCAGGGACTTGCAAGCACTGTAGGTAAGGTATGTTTGCACATGAATTGCTTCCCTTTTGGGAAATCACAAAGGAAGACCTTGTAGTTGCATTTCAATGTCTGAAGGGGACCTGCAGGAATGGAATCACAGAACTTTAGAGGTTGGAAGGATCCTTCAGAGATCATCAAGTCCAACCTCCCCGCCAAGGCAGGATCCCTTAGAGTAGTTTGCTCAGGAATGCATCTAGGCAGGTTTTGAAAGTCTTCCGAGAAGGAGCCTCCACAACCTCTCTGGGCAGCCTGCTCCCATGCTCTGTCACCCTCACTGTAAAGAAGTTTCTTCTCATGTTGAGGTGAAACCTTCTGAGTTCTAGTTTGTAGCCATTGCTCTTTGTCTTGTTGCTGCTGACCACTGAAAAGAGATTGACATCTCTTTCTGACATGTGAAATATGGTCCTATGAGGAGAAAAGGAAGGAATATTGTCATAATTGTTGAGTTTTATAATTTGCTTTGTAGTGGGTTAGTGCAGTTTATACTTCCTACAACATATACTACATAGAATCTCTGTGTCGAGGCGCCTTAATACAGGAAATTGAAGTAATGCAGTGAATTAGAGCAACAGATTACAGAGCAGCAGGCTGCAGAGTGTAGTTCAAGTACTCTCTAGCTGTGTTCTTTGATACTAAGGCTGTTTAATTTCTGTTGCTGACACAGTAGCAGTCATGGGCCAGAACCTCTCTATACCAATTCACAGATGAAGGGAAAAAAAGAAAAGTCGTTGTTGTTTACAGTTAATAAACCATCCCTCTGTTATTGTATTGGAAATAAGGAAAGATTGATAATGTTAGTTTGTGTTATAAACAACAGTGTATCAGTAACAAAACTTTTTGTTGACAAGAGAAGTCTAAACACATTGCTCCCATGTTTCAATATATATAGTGACTTTGAAAAATAGCATATTGTAAATGTGAAAATAATCCGGAAAGCAAAATTGGAGTCCTGCACAGTCTGACTCTTGAGACTACTAAATGGCAGTTGTCATTAAATTCCTTAATGTGTTTCTGCCTTTGAAATAATTATAAGAATATGTGGATGAAAAAATGGGATGTGGACACCTGGAATGTAAAGGTATCTGGATTGTGATGACATCTGGTTAATAGAAATTCAACTTTAAAAAAAATACTAAGAATCAGGAGAAGTAATACATATTTGGATATAGAAACTTAAGTAATTAGGAGGTAACAAAAACAATACCAAAGTCCAGGACAATAAAAGGATTAGGGGAGCATAGCTTTGGAAAGCTTCAGCCAGAGCTTTGTAACTGATAAAATGAAGGAAACAAGTTTGTCGTGGGTCTCATGGGTAAGAGCAAACTTATTTCAGGATACTTGAGAGGTTTATAGGATTGTAAAAATCCTGTATGGGAATTTTTAAGGACGTTGTAGAAATCATAGAATTGTAGAATCAACCAGGTTGGAAGAGACCTCCAAGATCATCCAGTCCAACCTGTCACCCAGCCCTAGCCAAGCAACTAGACCATGGCACTAGGTGCCCTATCCAGGCTTTTCTTGAACACTTCCAGGGACAGTGACTCCACCACCTCCCTGGGCAGCCCATTCCAACGCCAATCACTCTCTCACTGAAGAACTTCCTCCTAAAATCCAGCCTAGACCTCTCCTGGCACAACTTGAGATTGTGTCCCCTCATTCTGTTGCTGGTTGCCTGGGAGAAGAGCCCAACCCCACCTGGTTACAACCTCCTTTCAGGTAGTTGTAGACAGCAATGAGGTCACCCCTGAGCCTCCTCTTCTACAGGCTGCACAACCCCAGCTCATCCAGCCTCTCCTCACAGGGCTGTGCTCCAGGCCCCTCAACAGCTTTGTCACCCTTCTCTGGACTTGTTCCAGCACCTCAACATCTCTCTTGAATTGAGGAGCCCAGAACTGGACTCAGCAGTCAAGGTGTGGCCTGACAAGTGCTGAGTCCAGGACAGAATAACCTCCCTTGCCCTGTTGGCCACACTGTTCCTGATGCAGGCCAGGATGCCATTGGCTCTCCTGCCCACCTGGGCACACTACTGGCTCGTATTCAGCTACTCTCTACCAACATCCCCAGGTCCCTGTCTGCCTGGCTACTCTGCACCCACTCTGTCCCCCAGCTTGTAGCACTGCTTGGGGTTGTTGTGGCCAAAGTGTAGAACCCTGCACTTAGCCTTGTTAAATCTCATCCCATTGCCCTCTGCCCACCCATCCAGCCTTTCAAGGTCCCTCTGCAGGGCCCTCCTAACTTCCAACAGATCAACACCTGCTCCTAAGAGCTATATGATATCAAAGGGAAAGGCTAAAAATGGGGGAGGGAGAAGATCAAAATGAATGTGGGGAACAAGTTTGGGAAAATATGAGTTGTGTAGAAGTGACCAGTGCAGCATAAACTCACTGCTGGTCTTAAGCCAGTAGAAAACCTCTGAATCTTGACATCCTCCACATTTTGCTTCTCTGACTAGTTATCACATAAACGTGACACTTAATAGAATCCTTTCATTTCTGTTTTCTTCCCTTTCTGGAGAGGAAAAGAAGTCTTGTGTTTCTCTTCCACATGGAATTAAAGGATGGGAACCACAAACTTCATTATAGGGTACAGATGTGTGACAGTAATGTAGAATACATTTGACAGTATAACAGAACAAGAATGTTGAGTCTTGATGGTATTTTTTAGGAGTTAAGGATTGTGTGATTTTGTCATTTGTTGGTGAGGATGTTACCATCCATCTTAGCAACAACAGAACTCATTGGCCAACTCCATAGAAATTTGAAAAAGTATTAAATGTTGATGTTCATCAAAATTTAGTAAAAAATATGTAAACAGAAAGAAAATCTCCTCAGATGCTTTATTGGGATAAATTTAGGTAACGTGTCTTGGAATTGCAGGACAAGGGGCAATGGGTTTAAACTGGCAGCGGAGAGATTTAGACTGGATGTTAGGAGGAAGTTCTTTCCAGGAAGGGTGGTGAGACACTGGCACAGGTTGCCCAGGGAGGTTGTGGCTGCTCCCTCCCTGGAGGTGTTCAGGGGCAGGTTGGAGAAGGCCTTGAGTGAGCTGTACTAGTGGGAGGTGTCCCTGTCTATGGCAGAGGGTTGGAACTAGATGATCTTTGAGGTCCCTTCCAACATTACCATTCTATGATTCTATGATTCTGTGGATTTTCCACATTCTGTTCAACATATATGGTGAGTGAACCATGACATACATTGTTAGTCTGAGCTTTCTCGACATGCACTGGTACAGGGATGATGCAAGAAGCTAACAGCACTTTGTACTTTCTTTATCTTAGCATAAAATGTGAGAAGTATCATGCCCTGATGCTGCGTTTTGTGAGGCTCAATGTCCTTCAGTGTGGGTCACACTGTGTCAGAGCATGCTGAGTTTTCTATTACAGTAACCCAGCCTGCTCTGCCGCTGATGTCCAGGGTACTTTATATCCATTCTTTTTGTGACTTCCATTGATATACTTAGGTTATGTGGCAAGGAATAGTTTTGAGATCATTGTATATTTATCTATTCTAGTTGTTAAAGACAAGATCTGACAAGATGGATACTGGAAAGCACATTTGGGTGTTGCAAGGGTGAGAAGAAACCCTAGAAAATATTGGCGGCCATGATACGTATCTGCTTATTTGCCATCTAAGTCTCTTCAGGCATCTAAGTCTTAAGCTCATTTTCAATGCAGCTACAGAAAAGATAAATGCTTTTTGTCCTACCTGTGTCCTCTCCTCTGCAGAAATGTGACACTGGAGCCTGGAGCTCCCCTGCAGCCTAAGCTCAGCTTCAGGTTACCTGCCATCCCTTCTCCTTCCCTTCTTGTGTGCAGTCCTGCCACCTCTCTTTCAACTCCTCAGCCCTTTTCCTGAGGCATTTTAATACACTAACCTTGAAGAAAACTACTCAGTTTCAGCTGAGTTTTCTTAGAGGTTAATGTGGGGAATGTTGCAGAGAGTCACATCAATAATGGCATTAATGCAACTGGAGAGTGCCCAAACTCTGTAAGTCATTCCAAATACATACTGTGTGCATGAAATATGTTTGGTTGTTTTTTTAATTCCTACACAACTTGGAAGTTATGTTACTTTCCATACGGGGTTAAAAAACCAGCTCTTGAAGATGGGCAGAAGACCATGTAGATCAGGGACATGAGACAGGAGAAGACCTTGCCAAGGCCATGGTCAGCTGGGCTGTGGACTGCTCTGCAGCTACTGCCAGTCTTCATTAGCTTTCCTAGATGGCTTCAGAGCTACAGAAAACAAGTAAGTGCAAACCACAATCACTATAAACCAGTGAATTATGTTTGGTAGTCAAACCCTGACTCCCTTCCATCTGTTTAGTACTCACTGCCTGTATTAGCCTCTTCAGAGTTAAGCTGAGACTGAATTTGAAGATTGATCTCCTGCTACAGATGGTCTCCCTAACAGGGAATTAGTATATTTCTAAGAACTTTGCTTTTTGTACTGTATCCTCCATAATTTCATAAAGACTATCAGTTTTTAAAACAGCAAAAAAAACCAGAGGTGATTGGTGGGAACCAGCAATGGCTTCACCAAGGGCAGATCTTGCCTGACAAATTTAGTGGCTTTTTATGATGAAGTCACAGCGACAGTGGACAAGGGAAGGGCAGCTGATGTCATCTACCCGGACCTGAGTAAGGCATTTGACTCTGTCCCACATGACATCCTGGTCACCAAACTGGAAAAGCATGGACTTGATGGATGGACCACTCGCTGGATAAGGAATTGGCTGGATGGTCGAACCCAGAGAGTGGTGATCAAGGGCACAATGTCCACCTGGAGACCAGTGGCAAGTGGTGTCCCTCAGGGGTCAGTGCTGGGACCAGTGCTGTTTAACATCTTTTTCAGTGACATGGACAGAGGAATGGAGTGCACCCTCAGCAAGTTTGCAGATGACACCAAGCTGTGTGGCACAGTCGACTTGCTAGAGGGCAGGGATGCCATCCAGAGGGACCTGGACAGGCTGGAGAGGTGGGCCCAGGCCAACCTGATGAAATTCAATAAGGCCAAGTGTAAGGTCCTGCACCTGGGTAGGCACAATCCCAAGCACAAATACAGGCTGGGTGGTGAATGGCTGGAGAGCAGCCCTGAGGAAAAGGACCTTGGAGTCTGGGTTGATGAAAAGCTCAACATGAGCCTGCAGTGTGCACATGCAGCCCAGACAGCCAACCGAGTCCTAGGCTGCATCAAGAGAAGCGTGGCCAGCAGAGCAAGGGAGGTGATTCTGCCCCTTTACTCTGCTCTCGTCAGACCCCACCTGGAGTACTGTGTGCAGTTCTGGAACCCTCAGCACAGGAAGGACATGGAAGTGTTGGAGCGGGTCCAGAGGAGGGCCACAAAGATGATCAGAGGGCTGGAGCAGCTCTCCTATGAGGACAGGCTGAGAGAGTTGGGGCTCTTCAGCCTGGAGAAGAGGAGGCTTTGAGGGGACCTGATAGTAGCCTTCCAGTATCTGAGGGGGGCCTACAGGAAGGCTGGGGAAGGATTATTTACAAGGTCCTGCAATGACAGGACAAGGGGCAATGGGTTTAAACTGGCAGAGGGGAGATTTAGACTGGATATCAGGAGGAAGTTCTTTCCAGTGAGGGTGGTGAGGCACTGGAACAGGTTGCCCAGGAAGGTCGTGGATGCTCCCTCCCTGGAGGTGTTGAAGGCCAAGTTGGAGGAGGCCTTGAATAACCTGTACTAGTGGGAGGTGTCCCTGCCTATGGCAGGGGGTTGGAACTGGATGATCCTTGAGGTCCCTTCCAACCTTACCATTCCATGATTCTATGAAATAAAGTTATAAAAGTATGTGGATTAGTCTTGGGTTTTGGGGTTTTTTGATTTTTGTTTTTTTTTCAAAAAGGATTGTTTGAAATTTCCTCCCTGAGTAGTGATCAGCAAAGTTCTCATTACTGAAACTCTAATATGTGTGCTGATCTGCAAAACAGAGCATGAGTGATGTGAATATTACTTATATAATTGGCTTTGTGCATGCTGCAGTCACATACTGGCTTTAAAATATACCTCCTTGGCGTGTTCATTATATTTACTTCGCATCCACTTCTGCAATAGGTATTTACAGTCATTCATCACTGTTTATTATTATAAAAGCAATGAATATGAAGCAGCATCATATATTTTAGAAGTCTCCCATTACAGTCCCCAAAGAATATGCATGTTAATACACAAAGCACTGTAGAAAGTTCACATTTCTCTTATCAATTTCTATAAATGCATTAGAGCTGACCTGCTGTCATGTTTTCCTCATCTTGTTATTTTTATCTTTTTCCATTTATCTCTGTCTAGTTAGTAGTGATCAGAAACAAAACTAAGACATGAAATGGAAATGTGGAATTAATGATGTGATTTATTATTATTTTTTGCTTCTTTTCCTATTAAGACGTTCACATTTGAAATTATTTATGAAGTTCTGTAATTTCTAGATGCACAATTTGTAAAGGATTCTATATTTTCTGGACATTTAAGTGCATAAACCTTTAAAGATGCAGTTCAATCTTTTATAAGGCATATATGCCTGACAAACCTGGTGGCCTTCTATGAACAGGTCACAACATTAATAGATGAGGGGTGAGCAACTGATGTCATTTACCTGGACCTGAGCAAAGCCTTCGACACCGTCCTGCACCACATCCTGGTCTCCAAGATGGTGAAACATGGGTTTGGTGGGTGGACTACTAGATGGATAAAGAACTGGCTTGATGGTTGCACCCATAGAGTGTCTCTTAATGGCTCCATGCCCAAGTGGAGGCCAGGGACAAGCGGAGTCCCCTCAGGGATCAGCCCTGGGATCAGTCTTGTTCAACATCTTTGTTGGTGCCATGGACAGAGGCATTGAGTGCAGCCTCAGCAAGTTTGCTGACAACACCAAGCTGTGTGGGGCAGTAGACACACTGGAGGGCAGGGATCTATCCAGAGGGACCGGAACAGGCTGGAGAGGTGGCCACAAGCCAACATCATCAGGTTCAACAAGACCAAGTGCAAGGTCCTGCATATGGGTCAAGGCAATCCCAAGCACAAATACAGGTTGGGCCGTGACTGGCTGGAGAGCAGACCTGAGGAGAGGGACTTGGGCATTCAGGTGGATGAGAAGCTCAACATGAGGCAGCAGTGTGCACTTGCAACACAGAAAGCCAACCAGATCCTGGACTGCGTCAGAAGTGTGGGCAGCAGGTCAAGGGAAGTGATCCTCCTCCTCTACTCCCCTCTGGTGAGGCCCCACCTGGAGTACTGCATCCAGTTCTGGAGCCACTGTTACGAGAGAGATATGGAGGTGCTGGAGCATGGCCACAGAAGGGCCATGAGGATGCTCAGAGGGCTGGAGCACCTCTGCTATGAGGATAGACTGAAATTGTTGGGGCTGTTCAGTCTGGAGAAAAGAAGGCTCCCAGGTGACCTTCTTGTGGCCTTCCAGTATCCAAAGGGGGCCTACAAAAGCACTGGGGAGGGACTTTTTAGGCTATCAGGGAGTGACAAGAGTAGGGGGAGTGAGGTAAACCTGGAGGTGGGGAGATTGAGACTAGAGGTGAGGAGGTAGTTGTGCAGCATGAGAATGGTGAGAGCCTGGAATGGGTTGCCCAGGGAGGTGGTTGAGACCCCATCCCTGGAGGTGTTTAAGGCCAGGCTGGATGAGGCTCTGGACCTAGATGATCCTTGGGGTCCCTTCCAACCCTGACTGATTCTATGATTCTATATATAGTGTGAGTGGTAACCATATAATTTAAATATGTATATAACACCATGCCATAAAATTTTCTTATCAACCATGCTTATCAATATAAAATTGATATGTTTGGTGCTACTAGATAAAGTACTTGGTCTTGTAAGTCATCTTATTCTGAAGCACCCTGAAGTTAGTCTCTGCATAGTGGATGTTGTACTCTGGGCATATTAATAAACTGTTGAATCAAAAGCAGTTCCTCCATAGCCATAATTAGTAGAGGATGACCATGACTAATTCAGTTGTTTAGGTTACCCATGACACCTCGGTTACTATTCTACAGCAACAAATGGAATATTCAGCTTTGTGAGTCAATGCAGTGCTGGATGCAGTAGCAGATATATCCAGAGGCCCAGGGCACAGTTTGTCTGTTTGCTCCAAATTGATAACCCCTTGCAGCACTATTTCTGGAAGAGGTTATTTGCTGCTGCAGCCATTACTTTTCTTATTGCAAGCTAGCTTGCCTCAGTGCTTAAGAGCGATAAGGAAAGAGGAGATCCTTACTGGCAAACTGCAAGAGGGATTTGAATAAAAAGGCTGTGTGTTATCCTCCTAAGAGGGATGTTTGGGCTACGGTTTGATATTCCCAGGTCTGTTGTGATGTGAGAAAGGCTAATTACACTTAAGTTAGCATCTTTGTGAAGAACCAGTAATGAACCATTTATCCCATTTGGCTATTTGTTTCCACTAAGTTCATCAATGTAGATGTGCAAGATTCTATGGAGAAGTTATCTGACATGAAAGCATTTCTTCTGTGAGTGTAGTCCCTATGGCAATAAGGAATTATTTCACTCCTTTTTCACTCACTCCCAGACAGACATTGCTATCTTCTTTCTATCCGATTTGATAACTTATTCCCAGGCAAGTAAGTTGAACCAGCAAACTGTCTAGAAAAGTATCTTTCTACCCAATCCAGAATAAAAGTTTCTCTTGGGGTCACCATAGATACGATGTCAGGAAAGGAGGAGGAGGAAGAAGCTATTGTAGTGCTGCTACCAACCAAGGGTCTGGGTTCTACTGCAACTTGCATAATGTAGCAAATAATCTTGAGGCATCCAAAGAGAAAGGGGAAATTTATAACTTCAGTGGGCCAAGGAATGGGTAATGTGTCTATCAAGCATAAGAACTGATCTGGTCTAAGAAGTAATTGATGTTCCTAAGGAAGTGAAAGTAAGCTTGTTTTGATTCAGATGGATGGTCAGTTTATTAGTGGGATCAAATAGAAGTAAATAATTTTAGGTAATCTCTCTGGTCCACTATTTCAAAAATAGAAATTAATTCTAAAACCAAGTTTGTGTCACCAAGACATCATTTTCTTTCAAGGATAAAACCTGGGGTGCAAAGTATGAGGGGGGAAATAAAATCCACGAATGCCAAAGAAGTCTGCATCACACATGCTATGTAAAGGGATTTATTTTTATCATAGTGAAAGTAGATTAAACAAATTACTTTTTTTGTTTGTTTGTTTTTAATTATTTTATTTTATTTTTTGTAACTGTATCTGCTGTTTTAGATGTTCGGAATAGTTTCTTTTATTTGCACTTTTCTTTAACCTAGCCTGTGACAAGAATGATCTTAAGATAACCAACCAAGATGCTCCTCACTGAAGAGTATGGTAAATCCAGAAACCACGACACTTGGCCTCCTTGGCCTTGCAATAGGGGAACATCAGTGCCTAGTTCCCCTGTGTTTTCTGAGATACTCAAAGGGACTAGAGAACTTTTGCATATGAGAATCGCATGACCCCAGTGAGGAGCTTGTGTTACATGGGAGAAGACCAAACAGAAGTGTACCTCTACCAGAAGGTTGTTTTACATCTAGAGTCATAGAATCATAGGACAATCTGGGTTGGAAGAGACCTCTAAAGGTCATCTGTACCAAGCCCCTCTGCAGTAGGCAGGGGTATCCTCAACTAGAGCAGGTTGCACAGAGCCCTGTCGAGCCTCACCTTGAATATTTCCAGGGATGGGGCCCCAACTACTTCCCTAGACAACCTGTTTCAGTGTTCCACTACCCTCATGCTAAAGAACATATTCCTAACATCTAGTACAGGAAAATATGCCTGAGTTCTTAGCATCTTTATATAATATATCACAGAATCATAGAATCAGTCAGGGTTGGAAGGGACCGCAAGGATCATCTAGGCCCATCCCCCCTGCCATGGGCAAGGACACCCTACTCTAGATCAGGCTGCCCAGAGCCTCATCCAACCTGGCCTTAAACACCTCCAGGGATGGGGACTCAACCACCTCCCTGGGCAACCCATTCCAGGCTCTCACCACTCTCATGCTGCACAACTTCTTCCTCATCTTCAGTCTCAATCTCCCCACCTCCAGGTTTGCCTCACTCCCCCTACTCCTGTCACTCCCTGATAGCCTAAAAAGTCCCTCCCCAGCGCTTTTGTAGGCCCCCTCCGGATACTGGAAGTCCATAAGAAGGTCACCTGGGAGCCTCCTCTTCTCCAGACTGAACAGCCCCAACTCTTTCAGTCTGTCCTCATAGCAGAGGTGCTCCAGCCCTCTGAGCATCCTCATGGTCCTTCTGTGAACCTGCAGGGCCATCTGCTCCAGCATCTCCACATCCCTCTTGTAACAGGGGCTCCAGAACAGGATACACGTTGACCATAATTAAATCAGAGTATGACTAATGTGTGGGCTGAAATTTATTTAGCAATTTGTAAAAGTTAGGTTTAACCATACTAATTGTGAATCTAAAGATAATTTGAACAGAGTCATATGTGTATCAAAAGTTTTATGGGAAGCAAAATACAGTTTTGTGGTTTATTTTATCCATAACTAATGTCCCCAAACTTAATAAATCAGTGGTTAGTAGAGATTTCAAACATTTCTGCTGTTCTCTTCTTGGAAAAAGTGAGGTTTTCTATGTGTGAACTGATATTGTCACAGCATTTCAAGATAGAGATCAGCACTCAGCCCTAAGTAGTGATAAAAAATTGTGAAGCCAAATCAAGACCAGTATGTTTAGTCAGTGATTAAATAGACATAAGGAGGTGAACTTTGTCTTTAAACTTTCTGCAACATACAAAGAAATAGAAAGCAGAAAAACATTTGCAGGAGCAAAGCTAGTTGAACATAACAGCTATCATGTTGAGGTCAAAACTTCAGGTATGCCTTCTGTTTCAGAAAATAAAAGAATTTTGGAATAGCTATGGCATATACTTGTCCCCTTCCGTTCTTAGCTTTTCTCCCCCCTCCCCTACCTCTTATTTCATTCTCTCATATTGAGTGAGTTTCAGAAAGAAAACATTGAGACAATGATGAAAAGTGGAAGATGCTTAGACGTATTTGGGTCTTTTGGACTACATGTTAAAAGAGAGAATGTTGTGTGAGATAATAAAAATGTGAATGGTCTTGGAGACTTTATTTCCCAGAAGAAGGTTATAGAAAAAAAAAATTTAAAAAAGAAAGAAAAATATTTAAGCTTGGTAAGTCAATGAGACTACCTACTACACCTCCAAGAATTAAGGGATGTAAAATTACCATAGAAAATTCACTATTTCTAAATTAAATATGCCATGTACATGCCTAATTAACACTACATTGTGTGACCTTACTGCTGAGATTTATGAATATTTATTAGCATTAGAATGGTAAGTTTTACATATTTTGCTTGCATTAAAATGTGAGATTTACAGATGTACCTTATGCAGAAAAATAGCCTCTAATAAAATGAAACAGTATTTTTATTGGCTGATTGTCCATTAAAATTCCTTATAGTTCAGCAGTAAAATGAGTAAAATGCATTGTGATTCAACCTATTGTGCTTTACTCCTTTCAGGATGTATGCATTGCTAAGGCAAATGGTCTTTTTTTTTAGTTCAGCACTAAGGGGGACCAGTTTCACCCATTGTGATTCTTTAAAGCATCTGATCACTTCTAGATTGCTTATCATAGAGTGATAGAATCAACCAGGTTGGAAGAGACCTCCAAGATCATCCAGTCCAACCTAGCACCCAGCCCTAGCCAAGCAACTAGACCATGGCACTAAGTGCCCCATCCAGGCTTTTCTTGAACACCCCCAGGGATGGCGACTCCACCACCTCCCTGAGCAACCCATTCCAATGCCAATCACTCTGGGAAGAACTTTCTCCTAATATCCAACCTAGACCTGCCCTGGCACAACTTGAGACTATGTCCCCTCATTCTGTTGCTGGTTGCCTGGGAGAAGAGACCGACCCCACCTGGCTACAACCTTCTTTCAGGTAGTTGTAGACAGCAATGAGGTCACCCCTGAGCCTCCTCTTCTCCAGGCTAAACACACAAATATAAACATAGATATATCTTCTAGAAGTATATTCAAATCCACAGAAGTTTGAATTTTCACACTGGAAATCCAATTTTTCAGTCATGTAACTCTGCCTAAGGAAAGCAAAATTTTAGCATATTGACTGATTTCAGTGATGAAAGCTCTTACCCAGGGTTTCCAGAAAAGGCTCCATGTTTGCGGTGTACTTTGCAAGTGTGGGGACTTCTAAGTCCTCAGCAGTCTGAAAGCAGGTATGTTTTCAGCCTCTCCTAAAATAGGACATTGCTGTAAATCTGTCATAATAACTTAGATACTTCCCCCCTGCTATTTCCTTCTAGAATCAAACCTTTTGGGTTTATAGTTGGATTTCATGATGCTAGAGGTCCTTTCCAACATTAATAATTCTATGATTCTATTACTTTCTCATCTATGATCAAAAAGCAAATAAGCTCAGTAAACTTAGTTGTCTTGTAGAGTTAGCATTTTTCTTTTACTGGTGTCTATTGTCCCCTGTTCTGTGCCTATGGCAGGATTTTTGCAAGCTTGAGCTGAAGTGCCTGTGCTTTTGACTGTCCGTTATATAACGTCTATTTGGAGCCTGAATTTTCTGTCCTGGCTTTATATCATGCACACTCCTGAACAGATGGTTGCCTGCTGACAGTTGTCACTTATATACTAAAGTAGCTTAAAACTTGACTGTTGCTCTTGTCTTAAAGTGAATGTTGGATCAAATGGGAAAAGTAGTTGTCCTGAAAACAAATCAACTTTTTATCATAAATTTGACATGCATCATAGATTAATGGAGGCAATTTCTATAGTGATAATGTAATCCTGGGAAGAACTGCAGCTGTCTGTTCAGGTGCATTCAATCTCTCCTTGATGGGAATAATTACCTTCCATCCTCACTGGATAATTGTCTTTTGATTGAGGTCATCAGAGCAATCAAGTCTGTGAGAGGCAGAAATCATTGCTAGGGTGAAGAAAGGAAGGGGAGGAGGATAGAAACCAGCAAAGATGTTTAAGAAGGGAGAATCAAGAAAGAGCATTTCTGTATATGTTATTGCTTCCTTCTTTGTAGTGATTATTTCAAATGATGTGATTGTGTGAAATTAGATGGCTGTTAAATATGCTAAAGCCCAGGCCTGTTTATTTTTTCTTTCCCACCAAAAGAAGGATGTTATTGTGACAGTCCTTGAGCAAAGAAATTTCTAATGAGAGGTTTTGAAAATAGTTTTTCTTCACGAATGTCTGTATCAGTTTGGAACTCTATTTAAAAAAAAAATAAAAAATTCTTCTCTTGTATCTGTTAATTGTTTAAACCAATGAATTTGGTAGCTCAAATTTTTGACCTTGGTCTTTAGATGTTAGTCAGTACTGCAAATCGCTTTCACCTGTTTAATGATTGGACAGAAATACAGCTTAAAATGTCATTTATTATTCTAATATACAACTTTCCAGTTGTACTGTCAATGTGACATTGTCTACAGTGAAAGCAATAATTGTCCCATGTATTTGCTCACAGTTACAGTGTTGTATTCCTCAGTTGTACTGAAAAAGAATGGTTTGCTTTATAAATTATGAGGAAAGATCAGAAAATACTCATATGCAATATTATTTCTTTGCTTTTTGATATAGAAGCAACCAGGGGAGAAACCTATTGCTTTAAAATGTTTTTATATTTCAATAATCAAGGGTGCAAATATTTATGATTTCCCTTTTATTAAAAGAAGTTATTTCACGATCCAGATATATAAGACTAAATTTTGTTTGTGGAGAAAAATCAGCAGGGTGATTTAAACTGGTTAATGAGAAAATTATATTATATATAAAATGTATGCATTTTTATATCACATTTGTATTAAAGTAAATAAGTAAACATAATTATAGAATAGTGTGAGTTGGAGGGGACTTTTAAAGGTTATCTGGCACAACTCCTCCTGCAGTAAGCAGGAGCATCTTTAACTAGATCAGGTTGCTCAGAGCCTCTTCCAACCTGACCTGCAATGTTTCCAGGGAAAGGGAATCTACCAGCTCTCTGGGAAACCTGTTCCAGTGTTTCACCCCTCTCATCATAAAAAATGTCTTCTTTGTATCTAACCTAAATCTACCCTCTTTTAGTTTGAAACCACTACCTCTTATCCTTTCACAAAAGACTTTACCTTTGGTGAAATTACACTGGCCTTCTTGAATCACTTCCCTGTCCTCCGTGTGTCTTAGCATAGCTTTTAGGAAGATCTCTTCCATGATCTTCTGAGGCATAAGGGTGAGGTCACCAGGCCAGTAGTTCCCAGTGTCTTCCTTTCTATGTGTTTTAGAACTAGGTGCAATATTTCCATTTTTCCAGTCAGTGTAGACTTTACCTGACTGCCATGACTTTTCAGATATGGAGACCTGCATAGCAATTTCATCAGCCAGTTTCCTTAAGGTTCTGGGATGCATCTCATCATGTTTCATAGACCTATATATGTTCAGGTTCCTCAGGTGGCCGCAAACCTGACCTTCGCTTACAGTGAGATCCAAGAACTCTTACACTCTCTGAAAAGTGCCCTTAATGTTCTGACGTCTCTGTTCTGCTGTCTCACCCTGAAAGCCATTTCTTACGAGGTTCATGTTGACAAATTACTTGAAGAGCTGGAAGTTGACTTTCTTAAAATTCAAGGTTCTGACTTTATTCTTCACAAATGCAAATGAAATTAAAGATTTACCTTCTGTGTAACTCAGTATCTTTATTTCTGACTGATGTAGCAGGAAACACATACTCTACCTGTGCTGTTATTACTCTCATCTATTTGCCAGGACATTTGTCCCACAGAGAGTAAACGTCTTCCATTCCTTGGGAAGTAAGTCTCTGGATCTTTCAGCTGTCATGTAGAAACAACTCAGACAATCAATGCTCAGGCTGGTAAATTTATTTTGCTGTTCAGAACATCATGGCTTTGTGCATAAGAATATTGCATTACATTTTAAATTACAAATAAAACTAAGTAAGTTGTAATGAGGATGGACTTACATTAAATACGGAAACAGTTCAGGGAAGTTTGCTGATGACACCAAGCTGTGTGGTGCAGCAGACACACTGGAGGGCAGGGATGCCATCCAGAGGGACCTGGACAGGCTGGAGAGGTGGGCACAAGCCAACGTCATCAGGTTCAACAAGACCAAGTGCAAGGTCCTGCATATGGGTCAAGGCAATCCCAAGCACAGATACAGGCTGGGCAGTGACTGGCTGGAGAGCAGACCTGAGGAGAGGGACTTGGGGGTCCTGGTGGATGAGAAGCTCAACATGAGGCAGCAGTGTGCACTTGCAACCCAGAAAGCCAACCAGATCCTGGACTGCATCAGGAAAGGTGTGGGCAGCAGGTCAAGGGAAGTGATCCTCCCCCTCTACTCCCCTCTGGTGTGACCCCACCTGGAGTACTGCATCCAGTTCTGGAGCCACTGTTATGAGAGAGATATGGAGGTGCTGGAGCATGGCCAGAGAAGGATGATCAGAGGGCTTTTCAGTGATTTCTCTAAAGTGATTAACTACCAAAATTTATTGGGGAGTCATGAAGAAAAAATTGTGCAGCAGTATTTTCTTTTGTTTTAAAGCAATGTACCTATAGAAATGGCTACCTTGACACTTGAAGCAGAGGATATTCCAGATGCTGTTACTTGTGACTATGCAGTCACAAGAAGTTTCTCTCTTATTTGTAATGATTCAATAACACAATATTTTTCTTTTAATATGAAATTAATGACTAAGAGTTGATCTAAAAGTTGTAGTCTGCAGTCTAACATGTTCAGCTTATTAGGACATGCTTTTTTCACTGAGAGGTTAACAGAAGCAGTTTTAGTACTCATCTGAAAACAGAGCTAAAAGGGACATCACAGAAAAGCATTGGTTTGCTGATAATCCTGCTGTGTGAAACTAGAATATATATTTTCATTTGCTAATCCTATTTATAGCAGATAAAGCCCTATGCTTCAGAGCACTGCCAACCATGAACTGCTTGGTGTTTGGCATAATAAAACTACTACCTGGGCAAGCGAAGCATTGTCTCTTGCTTCTTAAAGTCAACCAGTTAAATTGGCTTTGCCTACCACAGCTGGGATCATGGTATGATTCATACTATACTTTTGAGGTGAACATAGAATGATCATTATATCTTTCCAAGCTACTCAGAAAGACAGATGTGGAACAATTCCACAAGAAGGAAGGTCTGGGTTTGTTCTGATGTAGAATGGGATTGCTCAGGAATATATTGGATTTGACAGGAAAACACAGGAGAGCTCATGGTGAGTGGCAGGGGGAAGAAAAAAAGTGTTTGGAAGTTAATGGTGTGGAAGTGAGGTAGATTCACCAAAGCTCTGCATGTAACAAAGGAAATTATTGCTGGTAAACACTAACTGTGGCTGAATGCACAGGATGCAGAGTTCGCTATTACAAGGTTCCTTGCTGCTCCTTGAAGGCTGTTAATGTAAGTCACTTTTCATTCGAGTGGATGAACCACTGTTAGGAAACCATCACAGTGTGTACATGGCCCTGTCATTTACAAGTGGTAAATATAAAGGTTTTAGAAAAATAGAAGGAGAAATGTGAATTGATAGGTACTTCCATAGAACAGAAGCAAATTTTCTTTATTAGCCTCCCAAGAAAGAGCCTTATGTTTGTTTTTTCGGGGTTTTGTGTTTTGTTTTTTTTACCAGTAGCTGCTTCAGCTTAATTTATTGCTCTCCATTGGTCTCTTCTGTTGCTGTTCAATTTTCTTGTTTGAAATTAAACTGTGAGCTCTTTGGAACACGAATGTGTTTGACTGAATTGTGCCCAGCAAAACCAGTGCCATGTTTCTGTGAGAGTTCTGCTCCAATATTAATCAGAGGATGTGCAGCTTTTGAGAAGACTTTGACTTAAAGGTCTTAGCATATTTGCAATACAACTGTATATTGTACTCCTATTTTTGATTTTTTCTTTTTTTGATTATTAAGAATTTAGGCTTGAAATGATGTGTGTAGAGTTGCATCTTAACCAACGGAAATGCAGCTTTGAAAATGGGTAGATGAAAATTGTGTTGTCAGCACTTCCTCATAGAAAGAGATTGAAAATGTAAGACATGAAACTGCCTTACCTCTTAATCCTTCACAGGCTGAGGTAAATTACTTGACAGAGTGGCAGAAAATGTTGCTATCCTTTCTCTTGAGTGCAGATTGAAAGTGAATTAAGTGACTGAGGACAATGCCATGAGCAATTGAGCTGTCTTGATGTTTTATTAGGTAGAAGGGTTAATGCCGGACATCTTATTCTGAGTCCTGTCTGCTTCCTAATACGAGATGTTGAGCCACAGCTGACAGCAATAAAATCTCAGAAATATAAAAAGAAATGTAAATGAAAGAATTCTTACTTTAAAAGTGCTGAGCTTTATGAACTTATACATATTTAATAAATCTAGGTCAATTACAAATTTGCTGTTCTCTTTAGATTCTGTGTTCTAAGGGTCAGCTAAAACAAAGAATAAGAATGGTAGATGCAAAGTACTATGGGTTTAGGGCTGAAAAATTTCGCATGCACTTGCCTGTATATCATTATTTCCTGATTTTGTTTGAAACAATGAATAATTGTGACACTTGCTGTTACCATGATAAAATCTTTGAACTTTTAAATACTTCTCACCTTCTCTTGTGCAATATTTAGCTTCAATAAGAGTCTGACATAGGTTGGTTTAGTTCTCATTTGGAGTGTACAGTAAAATTGGATACAAACAGCAGAGAGCATAGGCATGTTGAAAAGAATTCTGCTAATGAGAAGTGTAAAGGATTAATTCTATGTTTGCATTAAATACCAGAGTGCATACTGAAAAATAATTTAAAAAAAAATTAATTGAACGTAAAAATAATCAGGAAATTATGTTTTTAATGACCAATCTATTCTGTTTTTTAATAAGAAAATACTTGTTTATTTAAAAAAAAAAAAAAAAAGCTGCTTGACTTTCTCTGGTCAGAATTTAATTGGAATATAATTTACAGGATTTTTCATCAGTAATTCATCCCAAAGATAAAACACTGAAAGAAGCCTGTGGCTTCTTTCCTTCTCCTCCGAGACTGGAAAGATGGAGTTGTGATGGGAAGAATATTTGGAGCAAATGCTGCCCAGACAGGGGTACTCAACTGTCACATCTTCAGAGTCCAGCCTGGCTAAGGATTTCTGTGCACAAAAATCTTAAGCTGCAACAGTTTCCAACTTGACTCTGAATCCAGCCATTGATTAACTACATCCTTCTGTAGAGAAAAGAGCATTGCATTAAACTACATTCTGCAAAATTAGGCCAAAGTTTGGAGAATCGAGTGCTGATGATACATAATGGTGTCAGGAATTACATTTTATATCAGCATCAAATTTCAAAGGTCAGGATTTTTTTCACCAAACCCAGTTGTCAGTGAAAAACAATTGCTGAATTTCCATTCTTGGAGTATAAATATGTGCTGACTTTCAGTAATAAATGGGCAATCTTGGATGCACCACATTGGTGTCACTGGTCATCCCGCCTTGCTACACTGGAGTATGTGCAAAACTAGATACTGAGAAGTTCAACATCTAGCCAGAGTGTTTGGGGAGCAGAAAATTATCAATGTTCTATTTCATTTTAATGCCTCTTGCACTAATGTAAGTTCTGAATACTCCTCAGTAAACCAGAGTGTTTCTCTGCAGGGATTTTTTTCCCCTAGCATGGTGGGCTCTAATCCAATTATCAGCATCAGATGAAAAATGCTTTTTTTTTCCATGGTACATCTGAAAAGCCAGTGACAGTATTTGATCTACTTAGGGCCTCCAGTAGTGAAGTCTTTTATTAAGAAGCTAACAAACTCCCTTAATTGAGACAGTTCTTGCAGACTTATCTAAAACCTTAGACAATTCCCTCTATCAATCTTCATTACCTCCCACTTTGTCTAGCTTGCACAAGTGCCAATTGTCTTTCAGGCAAGTCTGAGGCCTTGCTAGAAATTTTAGAAAGCAGGGAAACAACACTGTGTAGCTGTGCTGCAAAAACAAACTTCTTGTCTGGTTGTTATTCCAAAAGGCTCTTTCTTCCAGCAGTAGTTTGTGAAACACAGAGCATAGTGATATTCAAAATCTCCATGGTGCAACAGTTGCATGATTTCTTTCTTACACTGACTTTTAGCCTTGAATAGTTTTTCAACTAGTGTGACAGTGTTATATTACTGTCAATAGTATGAAAGGCTTTTTTTTGGGGGGGTGGAAGCTAATTACTATAACTTCAAGTTTGTTGTGGTGTTTGGGTTTTTGTTTGGTTCTTCTTTTTATATTTTTTTGTCACAGACATGCCTTTGAATGTAACAGAAATCTAACTCTTTGAATAAATATTGAAGCAATAACTGTTAAGAACACATTTATCTCTGAAAATTCTTACATATTTAGCAGCTCTGTAGATTTTAGTTCCCTGCACTACTCCATTCTTTCCCATATGAATTTCTCTGATAAATGTATGCAGGTTGTCAGTAAAAACCACTATCCTTTATTTGCTTTTTGTCCTGACGCCTGACTAATTTCCTAACTTCTGGCTTATATTTTGAAAGAGATGTATAATGCCTCATCAGGGCTTTCACACTACAGGCTTGAGGAATTGTTGCTGGAGGGCTGGCTGACAGAAAGGACCCTGGGGGTTATAACTGACAAGCAACCCAATACGAGCAAGCAGTGTGCCCAAGTGGCAAAGCAAGCCACTGGCATCCTGGTTTGTATAAGAAATGCTGTGTAGAGAAGGAGTAGAGAGGTAATTGTCCCCTTGTACTCTGCTCTGGTGAGGCTACACCCTTAGTATTGTGTTCAGTTTTGGGCACCTCATTACAAAAGGGATGTGGAGGTGCTGGAGCAAGTGCAAAGGAGGGCAATGAAGCAGGTGAATGGCCTGGAGAAGAAATCTTATAAGGAGCAACTGAGGGAGCTGGGGCCATTTAGTTAGAAAAAGATATAGATGAGGCCGAGGGGAGACCTCATCACTGTCTGCAGCTACCAGAAAGGGACTTGTGGAGAGGTTGGTGCTGGTTTCTTCTCACAGGCAAATTGAGACAGAATAAGAGGGAATGGCCTCAAGCTGCAACTGGGTAGGTTTAGACTAGATATCAAGATTTTTTTTTTCTCCACAAGTGTGGTCAGGCATTGGAATGGGCTGCCCAGGGAGGTGGTTGAGTCACCAATCCTGGATATGTTTAAAAGTCATTTGGATGTGGTACTTAGGGATATGGTTTAGGCTGAACCTTGTAGAGTAGGGATATTGGTTGTGCTTGGTGATCCTGAGGGTCTTTTCCAATCTGAATGTTTCTGTAGTTTTGTGATTCTGTGATTTCACACATCACACCTTGCCTCAGACATCTCTTTTCCAGCCTAAATAGTCCTAGCTTACTTAATCGTTGCTCATATGGAAGTTTTTTCAAACCATCCTTAACAATTTTCTTTGAACCATGTATTGGTTCTAGTTTAATCTTCCCCAGAAACTCAAAATGGTTAACAGAACCAATACAATAATAGGATGCCTTCCCCTCTCCCCACTTTGGAAAGAAACAAATTAGATGTAGAGAGAGTGAAAGGGGTAAAAACACCCAAAGAACAGTCTTGCTTTGATCTAGAAGTTAACAGGAAAACTTTAACAATAAATAAAAGATATTTAAGGTAGAGGAGTTACAAAAAGGTAAAGGGAAAGAAAACAAGATACAAAAATACATACAAGCAGATTCATGACAATGGATGGATGTAGATTCAGGAAGATGTTGTCCACCATGTGTTGTGGTGGCCACACGGTAAAAAAGAAACAGCAGGAACAAGTATGGAGCTATCAGGCAGGCAGGAAGAAGAAAGAGAGAAAAGGGAAGTTCCTGTGTTTTTATAGGGCACTAGATAGGAAGTAGGAGTGGGCTAACCACTACACCTGGGGTCAGGTTCAGACCACCTCCCCCAGGAGGGTTAACCCTTTACAAACCATTTCCAAATGTAGTGGATTATTTCTGAGCTAAAGGCACTACAGTTACAGAATGAATCTTAGATGTGGGAAAATCATGGATTTCTGCAATAGCTCTATGATGTTCTTGGTTCTGTTCTTTAAGCTGTTTCTATAAGCCAAAGTTTGTTATCACTTTATACTGCTGAGTATAAAGCAAATATCTTCAGTGAACTATCTTAGCCCTAAGAGCTTGCTCCTGAGTACTAATATGGCCATCATCTTATTTTATTATGATTTATTTATCCTAAAAGTATGTAAATGGTTTGCTGTTTCGAACAAGGGTTCATCCTACCTCTATGATTGCAATAGAATCAGAGAATGTTAGGGGCTGGAAGGGACCCCTTCTCCTTCCTTTCCTCTCCATCTGTTTTCCCCCATCTTCCTTCTTTTCCTTCCATCTCCTTCATCTCCCCTTCCTCTTTCCCCCTATCTTCCTCCTTTCCTCTCCATCTCCTTCCTTTCCCCATCTTCCTCTTTTCATCTCCATCCTTTCCNATGGCCATCATCTTATTTTATTATGATTTATTTATCCTAAAAGTATGTAAATGGTTTGCTGTTTCGAACAAGGGTTCATCCTACCTCTATGATTGCAATAGAATCAGAGAATGTTAGGGGCTGGAAGGGACCCCTTCTCCTTCCTTTCCTCTCCATCTGTTTTCCCCCATCTTCCTTCTTTTCCTTCCCTCACCTTCATCTCCCCTTCCTCTTTCCCCCTATCTTCCTCCTTTCCTCTCCATCTCCTTCCTTTCCCCATCTTCCTCTTTTCATCTCCATCCTTTCCCTCTCTATCTCCTTCCTTTCAGCACCACCTCCTCTTTTCCACCATAGCTGCCCCTTTCCCACCCCACACAGCATTTTCCCCTTTTTTCCCCCAAACCCAGAGCACCTGGGTTCTGTTGGAATCTCCTCCCACCCCAGGTGTGATCACTTTGCCCTCCCTGCCCAC
>VWZE01014141.1:25288-49172 GCA_013396675.1 Eubucco bourcierii
TGTTCTCAACTCTAAAAGATGCCACCAGTGAATCTTTCACATTGAGAATCAGTCACTACTAAGTACTTTCCTGTCCTCTAATGATATTTCAGTCTGAAAAAGAGCATTGAGCCAAATTCTGTCACGGTTTTAAGTCCCTGAACAACCTTAATTTTTCTGTAGCCCAATAGACTGAAGATCATAGAATCAACCAGGTTGGAAGAGATCTACAAGATCATTCAGTTCAACCTATCACCCGGCACGATCCAATCAACTAGACCATGGTACTAAGTGCCCCATCCAGTCTTTTCTTGAACACCTCCAGAGACATTGACTCAACCATCTCCCTGGGCAGCCCATTCCAATGCCTGTCACTCTCTCTGTCAAGAACTTCCTCCTAATATCCAACCTATACCTCCCCTGGCATGACTTGAGACTCTGTCCCCTCATTCCTTTTCTGGTTGCAGATGGAAGGAGACCTAGATACAGCCTCCCTTCAGGTAGCTGTAGACAGCAATAAGGTCACCCCTGAACCTCTTCTTTTCCAGGCTGTGATAATTTAGCTGTCAATATAGTTAAAAGTGGGGAAAAAAAACCCCAGAATTTTAAGTAGGTTGTTAAATTGTTGATATACAGAGAATGTTGCATGGAGAAGGGTGTTAAAAGAGGTAAATCTTCAAGACAATAAAAATTTCTGGAATAAATAAACATAATTTTTAAGCCCATGACAGATAAAAAGGAGTTTCATAGCTACATAGAATAGTTTGGGTTGAAAGGCCCATTGAAGATAATCTAGTTCCAAGTTCTGCACCATGGCCTGGGCCATTCTCTGCTAGCTAGAGTGCTCGAGGCTTCATTCAGCCTGGCCTTAAACATCTCCAAGGAGGGGGCATTGCCAACGTCCCTGGGCAGCCTGTTCCAGTCTTACCACTCTCATTGTAAAGAGTTTCTTTCACATGCCCAGTCTAAATTCATGCTCCTCAAGCCTCAATCCATTCCCTCTTGTACTATCGCTACAAGCCCTTGTAAAAATGCCCTTCTCAACTTTCTTGTAGGCTCCTATCAGGTACTGGAAAGCTGTTCTAAGATCTCCCCAGAGTCTTCTTTGGCTTCTCTTTTGGGCTGAGTGTTAATTTTGTCATTCATGGCATACTTTACTGTCACAAAACAAGAAGAGGTTTAGATGACCCTGTGTTGGCAGAGGGGTTAGACTCAGTGATCTCTGGAGATCCCTTCCAACCCCTACCGTTCTACAGTTCTAAGAACTGAATGCAAATGGGATCAGTGATAAGCAAAATTTTAAATGATAAGCAAAATTTTAAATGTAACTGTAGTTATTTTTAATCCTTACCCCAAGTGGATATATGTTCCCATGGATAAACAGTGTTAAACAATGTAGAGTTTTATTTTCTCCTTTGATCTGAACTTTCTCAAAAGAATCTAAAGATGATCTACATGGAACTACCTGGTGAAGGCAAAATTAGCTAGATAATTACACTGAAAGAATAGCTGCCAATAATTACTAATTAACTAGGAAAGATACATTAAGTCGTTTGTGTTGAATCTCAGAATGTTTACTCTAGTCCTACTTCTACTTAATGTTTATATTAAGGGTCTAATGATGGTACTGCATCCAGTTCTGGAGCCCGTATTACAAGAGGGATGTGGAGATGCTGGAGTGTGCCCAGAGAAGGGCCACAAGGATGCTCAGAGGGCTGGAGTACCTCTGCTATGAGAGACTGAAGGCATTGGGGCTGCTCAATCTGGAGAAGAGGAGGCTCCCAGGTAACCTTATTGTGGCCTTGCAGTATCTGAAGCAGGGCTACAAACAAGCTGGGGAGGGACTTTTTAGGCCCTTCAGGTAGTGCCAGGGCTAGGGGGAGTGAGGCAAAGCTGGAGATACGGAGATTGAGACTGGAGGTGAGGAGGGAGTTCAGCATGAGAGTGGTGACAGCCTGGCATAGGTTGCCCAGTGAGGTGAATTGAGTCCTCAACCCTGGAGGTGTTTAAGGCCAGGCTGGATGAGTCTCTGTGGCAGTCTGTGATTCTATGGGACAGAGAGCTCCATATTAAATTGCTTGTCCCATCTACTCATTTGGGCTGTAGTATACTGGAAGATGCAGAATTTGAAATTATCCATACATGCTGGAGCAATGACCATGGGAAAGAAAGAATTTATTTAGAGGTGAAAATGAAACAAACGTCATATTACAGTCTGAGTGGCACTATTCTGGGAGGTACTACCAGAAAGTTTAGGTTAGGACAGGTATATAGAAAAACATTTAGAATAATCTTTCTGCTATACAATAGTAAGTCTTACATGAAAAAAAAAAAACCCAAACCTCACAAACAACAAACTCTTATGTTTCATGTGTGATGGATTAAGAATTATGTGCAGGCATTGGTGAGTCTGGAGAAAAACAGTGATACCAATCAGAAGTGCATTGAATTTATCTGTGAAAACAGATTAGCCTACTTAAGGCTGTTTACCTTGAAGATAGCACTCTTTATGTGGGACATAAATACCTTTTCAAACACAAAAAATGATGGCACAGACAAGTAAATGCTGTTTTCTTCATATACTAAGTGGGTAGGTTGAAATGAGAAGCTTCAGCTCAGGTCACAGAGATAAAAGATGTAGGTACTCCAATAAGGCAAAGTTTCTGATTGCAGAGAGCGAAGTGCACCAGATAGTTACAGCATTTCTATTACTAAAGACAGAAGTTGAAGGTGGGCTAACCAAATGTTTATCAAAAAATAAGTAGATGCGATTGATACTGTATTGAAGCAGTTTAGCCAACACTAGGGATTCACTCATCTTCGTAAGTACATATTAATAGGGAGGTAAAAAGGCTGGAAAAGAAACACTGAATTATTTTTCCTGGTAATGAATTATTTAAATTTAAACCTGTGTGAGAAATTTTGCGGCTTCCCATTTCTTAGTCCGAGGTTTAAATTACTTCAAACCATTTATTTTCCCAGAAGACAAAGGAGCAGGAGAACGCACATAATGTTTCTGATAATCTTGCAGCCTCACAGCTACGGCTACAAATCAGCTTAAATATTGGGTAATTACTTCTTATGATTATTTATCTTATTAAACAGCAATTCAGACTGAGGTTGAAACAGTACCTAATGTACCAGGAATGAAAATGAATCTACTTAGGGATGAGAAATGATCTATGACAACTGATGCAGAGTGACTGCAATGGGAATAGTCTTTAAACAGTGCAACAAACCAGACTTTTGGAAATTATGCCAGCCTAAGGTGCTTGTTCTTTGCACAGACCTTTTGGCAGTGTGGAACTGTATTAGCTAAACAGTGCCTCTGGTGAATTAACATGAAATTTCCATTCAACCATTTTAAGTGTCTTGATGAGTTTTCTAATAATACAGAGACCTTTAACATCCCAATACAATCTTTTCTTCTTTAGAATGATAGAGATTATAGGTGCAGCAGGCAGATACAATGGTTATTGTTTCAGTTCTTGCTACTAGAACATGAATTTTCCCTGATTTTTTTCCTTTATTTTTCTTTAATAATTTACAACCCAAGCGACTTTATTCACTTTAGAATTAAATATCTTTATTTGACTGTGAGTTGACAAATTGATATTTCAGAAAGCTTGTGCCTAATGAAAAAGCACATTTTTCCCTGTAACATAGGCGTGGGATACTCACCTCAAAACCAAATTACTATCTGAGAAATACAACCTTAACTCTTCCTAGCCAAAATCACACCAAAAATATACAGAAAAAGAATTAGATACAAATATTAGATATTAATATTTACAACTGAAACTACTAAATAATCTTAATACAAAAGCATCTTTGCCTTTTTGAATTTTATTATAGGTTGTTTTAATGATAGATTTTTATTATGGTATTGAAATTAAACTTAAAACACACTGTTTAGCTTCCTCTTTTTTCAATCTGTAAACTTCTTCCTGAACACCAAACATCCTCTATTGAATGAGTGTATCAGCTGCTTATGAATTCTGAAAATACAATGGAAGTGTTCTTAAAAATCTTTGATGTTCCCCACAGGAAATAGTGGATCATGTTTTAAATTATTCGTCCTCAGAAGTGTATCAGTTGTGTGAGTTATTTTTCTAGTTGCTCTCTGATTTTTTTTAAGTTGTGTACTACTAGAGTAAAAGCTTTTTTTTTTCATGAACAAGTCTTCCTGTCTCTGTTGTGAGATGTCTCTAAACTGACACCTTCTGAAGTTTAATTTGTCCTGTAGTTTGTTTAAATTGCAGACTAACAGAGAATGTAGCCAGATGAGGACTGGTCTCTTCTCCCAGGCAATCAGCAACAGAACGAGGGGACACAGTCTCAAGTTGTGCCAGGGGAGGTCTAGGCTGGATATTAGGAGGAAGTTCTTGACAGAGAGTGATTTGCTTTGGAATGGGCTGCCCAGGGAGGTGGTGGAGTCACCGTCCCTGGAGGTATTTAAATGGAGACTGGATGAGGCACTTTGTGCTGGTTTGAGGCTAACTGGAATATTTTAATTAAAAAATAGATTATATGCTGTGAAAAGAAAATTATGATGTCTACTTCACTCATAGGCTTGCTGAGATGTACAAGGACACAAACATAGATAAGATAGAGTCTTTCTGGGAGCTGATGTGTCTTCTTTCTGCTGTGCAACCCAACTACTCATTCTACATCTAACTCCCCTTTCCAAACTCACCTTGCAAGCAAGGCAGACCTTGGGGTAAGGCAGAGGGGTGGAAAGAAGGTGGAAGGGCAGTTGGGAGCCCCTCCTAGGAACTCTGGCTTCTGGGAGGGGGATTGTGTTTCTGTATTACCTTTAACTTGTATATATCTGTAAATATTTCTGTTCATTGTGTATCTGTACATTGTGCTAAGCTGTAAATAGAACTTCAGTCCTTAACTTGCAGCCAGCTGTATCTAGTCTGGGTGATTTTACAAAGCGGGGCAGGGAACTCCCAAACAATCACACACTTACTGGCATGGTTTAGTTAACTAGAAGGTGTTAGGTGATAGGTTGGACTCAACCAGGTTAGAAAAGACCTTCAATAACATCAATTCTGTGATATTTTTTCTGGGCTCTGGGTAGAAGGAAAGTTTGACATTTTCTGAAATGTTAGTATTAACTTAGTTGTCTCTGGTTGTGCTTTATTTGCTGTTTAGTTTTATTTGTTGTTTAGTTTTATTTGTGTAACAACACAGCTCTCATCTTTAATATGCTTTCTAAAGAGACAAAGGTAACCAAAGTCTTATTTTATCTGAAAAACATGTATTTCTGCATCTAAATAATTGAAGCTGTTTTGGTTTTCCTGTTTTCCTCAATCCTATATTTCACTAATGTAACTGCTACACTCTGAGTAGAACAGTAGTTGTATGGGTTGTTTGGTTTTTTCCTACACTTGTGTAATTTTTAATCTTTAACCTGAACTTTAAAGTATTGGTGTACTTCACCTGATTTGAACTGACCTCCTGAAGCAATTTTATTTGCATTCTTTTTATTTAAAATGGCTTTTTTAACTATAGAACACACTAATCAAAAGCTTTGGAGATTTTTTTAATTTTTAGGAAATTTTACTAGACTTTTTTAGTCTATATATTTTAAAAAATCAGAATGTTTATAATTAACAGGCTTCTACAAGTATGATTCATTGGTAATGTGTTAGAATGATTTCTTTTGCTATTTTTAATTTAAAGGTACAAGGAAGAAAGTAACAAACAGGGATAACAGAAGTTGAAATTTTAGTTATTCACTTTGATTTTAAATATTCAATGTTCAGTTACCACTGAAGTCTTCTGTTTGTAATTGCTGTTTACAAACTATGTATTATGAGTGATTTTATGTGGAATAGCTTTTTGCTTATTTTATCTTCATTTTGGTCATTGCAGCACTTTGTGTCAGCCTACTACTGCAAAAGATTTTCTTTCATTTATCTGTGCAATCCCCAGCACAAATCCAGGCTGGGCAGTGATTGGCTGGACAGCTCTGAGGAGAGGGACTTGGGGGTGCTGGTGAATGAGAAGCTCGACATGAAGCAACAGTGTACACTTGCAGCCCAGAAAGCCAAGCGGAGCCTGGGCTGCATCAAAGTGTGCCCAGCAGGGTGAGGGAGGTGATTCTCCCCTTCTACTCTGGTGAGACCCCACCTGGACTATGATGTGGAGATGCTGGAGCATGTCCAGAGAAGAACCATGAGGATGCTCAGAGAGGTAGAGCACCTCTGCTATGAGGACAGACTGAAAGAGTTGGGGCTCTTCAATCTAGAGAAGAGGAGGCTCCCAGGTGATGTTCTTGTGGCCTTCCAGTATCTGAAGGGGGCCTACAAAAGCGTTGGGGAGGGACGTTTTTAGCCTCTCAGATAGTGACAGGACTAGGGGGAGTGGAGCAAAGCTGGATGTGGAAGATCTAGCCTGGCCATGAGGAGGAAGTTGCTCAGCATGAGAGGGGTGAGAGCCTCACATGGGTTGCTCAGGGAGGTGGTTGAGGCCCCATCCCTGGAGGTGTTTAAGGCCAGGTTGGATGAGGCTCTGGGCAGCCTGATCTAGGGTAGGGTGTCCCTGCCCATGGCAGAGGGGTTGGACCTAGATGATCCTTGTGGTCCCTTCTGACACTGACTGATTCTATGATTCTACACAGAAGCTGAGGATTGACTTATACAACTTTCTAAGAAATTGTACTGGTTTTGCTCTCTGCTGCTGATCTCTTTATTTCTGGCAAAGCTGGCTTCCAACAGATGAGGAGATATGTCAGTTAGCATCCATATGACTGTCTTATTTTAAAATCAGGAGTGTGAATTCTGTACTAATGTGCGTATTGCAAATTTAAAAACCTCAAAAACTGATGATCTACCCAGCCAGGCAAATCCATCAAACAACAAATCTAAAGATTACACAACACAGTGAATCCATTATTTAATGAGGACTTTTATTAACCTTAACTTTTGTTTTTGTAGTTAGATGATCATGTACAAAATTTCAATAATGAGATTTATCTAATGTCTTGCCTCAGATGATCACAGAATTGCTTTCAGTGACTCTTTCATACTGATATCCTTTATTTTTTTTTAATAACTGTACTGAAACCTTTTTCCTCTGTAACAAGTAGTGGGAAATTTCAGGTACATAGCACAAAATCTGAATATAAGCTATTCATAGACTGAGCTGAGTCAGAGATGACTGCAATTATTTTTCTTTGTTTTGTGACACTTGCTTCAAATCTCTGATGTTTAAATCGACTCTCCACTGGCTGAAAAAAACAGACTGCTGTAAGCTGAAGTGAAAAGCAGTCTTTTTGACATTGGCTAATAAGATTGGAGATGGATCTGCAATGTATTTGACACACAGTAGAAGCTCACATAAAATATTTGTAGTCTGGCTTTTTTGAATACTAGTCAAAAGGTCCACTTGTACCTTTAATATCAGACCTACTTTTTGACTAAATCATGTAGATGTTTGAATTACTAATATCTAATTTTAGGAAACTGGTGGGTTGAAATGTTATCCCCAAATAAAATCACCAGACTAGCTCAGAAGCCTTGGAAGCAAATGAAGCTATGTATTAAAGCAAGTTAAAATGTATGAACATATAATACAGTGCATATGTACAAAATGTAAATAATTGTAAATATATCTAAATATAACTATTAACAATGTAGAAATAACACTGAAATCCTCCCTGGACAAAGCCCAGAAGGGGCCAACTGCTGCTGCCTTCTCGCCCCCATCCCAGATTGAAAACCAGAAAAGCCCCAACTGTTTATCTACTCAGCCAAAGTTAGTCAGGGTGGAGAAGTGAGAGGCAAGAGTGAGAAGCAGGAGGCAGAGGCAAAGGGAATTGTTTATGCAGTAGGCTTTATCCCAGCTAGCAAATGAATGAAAGGATATACACTTACCTATTTTCCTTTTATAACCAATTCCTTGCTCTTTATTCAAAAACTGTCAAGAAAGTTCTTATTTATTGTTTACAATTTAGGATTCTCAAAGCGTTAACTCGACACTACCACAGGAACAGAGAACATTCAAGGGAATTAGTAAAAACAAGAAGGTTATCTTAAAATTTCGAAATTCAACTCTCAAAAACCAAAGAGGAAATTATCTGTGTTAGGTAGCTCACAAGCAGTCGCTGTATTCCTAACTATCTGAGGGGGAGACGAGTATGATTTTGTACATTAAGCAAAATATTTTCAGTAGCAAAGATGAAATGTTTATGCAGTGTTGTCAGGCACTGCTAAGACTTTGTGTGGAATACCAAATAGCAGTGGATGTTTAACTTCAGGAAAGGAATAGCTGGAGAGCGCTTACCAGAGAGACTCGTAAGGATTTCTTCCTCAAAGAAAATAAAATGATACTTTTTTTTAAAAAAAGAACCAAAAAAAACCAAACCCCACAAGTGCAATGGTCCTTACCCATTAAGGAATGGCATGTCTTTTCTATAAGAATAGTGTGAACCAAAGGTTGTTTGAGAATTGATCCTGTCAAGTTCAAGTGATACTACAACGTACTTCTCTGTAACATTGGAGGACTTGACTAGAATTCCTTTTTTGCCCTCGCACATTGTGCTTCCCACACAGAAGATATAATTAGTTCAGTGAAAATGGAAATTAAATTGAAATGGCTTTCTTAAAACAGTTAAAAGAAAAGCTAGGTAATGAAGCAGTTCTAACAAGATAAAAAGGGGTGAAAAAAAATCTAAGAAAATATATCTGCTAAAGGCTTTAATCTGATATAGACAAAGAAGTAGATTTTATTTTTAAAAGCACAAATACACCTAACCTTATACTTTTAAACTGATATATTTGGTATATGATATATATGTTGAAAATACAGCAGGTTTGTATTTAATCTTAAATGTAAATATTAAAAATACTGTTTAAATATTACTGCTGTCTTTAGAGGTTAAGCCTAAACATAAAAATGTTATGTTAATAAATTACTCCCTTATGCACAGTATTGTTGGAGTTCATTATATCTGAAGTATTTTTTTGCCTTGTTTCTAAGCATGGATTTCAGAAGTCTTAGGATGACTTATTTAATTAGCATTGTGATAAAGATCAACTCTGAAAAATGCAGCCAGATTCTATCCTTAAGTGACCATATGGGTTCTACTTGTAAACTTCATGGGTTTTCGAGGAGGAATACAGAAAACTCTGGACCATTGTTTGAATATTCCAATGAAAGTTTTGGGTTTGTTGTTTTTTTTATTATTGTTTTCATAAAATAATTCTACTTTCGTATTAGCTCTTGCCTACAGTTAAGAGTTCAGTAAGAATAACTCAGAACAAGGAGACAACTGAGATTACTAAAACTGCCTGTCAGGATGCCAGTATGTGGTGTGCCCTAAATCAAGCTCTTAGTCTAAGCTGTGACAGTACGATGGCATTGATTTCTCTTTCTGTATTCATCTGTGTACTCCAGTAGTGAAATTATTTACCTTTCTAGGTAGTGAATGCTCATTAATTTCCTGAAGTTTCTCTATCCTGACTTAAAAAACAGAATTTCTACAGTTTATATCCTATGTTGTGGCTTTGAGGGGGGGTGAATCCTCAAATCGCAGTGCCTATACTGGACCTATGAAACATACAGACTGCTGATCGGGCAGACTTCTTATACACTGAGATGAGACCTTAAGCAGGATTTTAGCTGTAGTGCTAAACACAAAATATTCAGACAAAAAAAAATCACATTTTTATTTTCTTGCCTATATCTCCTCTCTCTCTCATTTCTCTCGCCTGTATCACATTCCTGTTTACATTTAGTGATTTATCTTCCAAAGTATTTTCAATACCCATATAATTTCAGTTAATTGAGCTTAAGCCTGCAAGGTTTTTTTGAGACTTGAGGAAAATGTGTGACTTTCATGCAGTTTGTGGAATTAATTTAAAAACCACATGATATTTTCGAAGGTAAAGAAAGAAATAGTCTGTGTTAGAATGTTCATATCATTAGGTGCTTCAAAGAATAACCTCTGTAAATTCCATATCAGGCAAAACATAGGTTAGTTTCATTTCTCAGTGACACTGAAAAATATTTCAATTCTGATATCTGAAATAATGCACTGTTCTTAGTGTACTGAATTAATTCTTTTTGTTTGAAATTCCTGTTTAGTCTTCATCTGTCTAGTGTACCATGATCTTTAATTGTTCTACTGTATTTCTATAGGTTGTTTATTCCAGAAGTCTTTCCTGCTAATGTTAATACTATCCTTTCAATCTTTTGTAAAAGGGTAGTTTCAAGATAATACCATGTCATTATGATGTTCCAGTATTATCAGTAATTATTCTGGCTACAGTAATTTTGACAAAATGTGTTAGTCTTGTTTCTTATCAAAGCCAAAACATTCAGTGAAAGCTCACTGTTTAAGAGGAGGATTTATACAGTATTTGATTATCTGGTAACCTCAGATGAAAAACATATGTGCCAAAAGTCAAGGACCATATTTGGCTTTTGCATTTAACTTCAGGATTTCATATGAAGCTTCTGTTCTGAGATTATTTTTTTTTTTTTGGCAAAACTGTGCAGTCTGGAAAGATTATAAAAGAAGAACTGAATTATGCTTTCAGTTTTATGGGGAAAAGAACTAATCTAGAAATATAATTGACTTCCAGTAGGATCAAGTCAATCAAAGAAACAAGTGTTTATGCAATATGTAGAAATTAGTTTTAATTCTGTAGCCTCAGATTCCATCACTAGTAAGGGAAATGGCAGGTTGAATGCCTGAACTGATGAATTGTGGCGATGGTTATCAATCATAAATTATTTAAAACATTGTGCATAAAGACAGGGATGTGTTCTGCATTTCAGGGCTGGTGCCAGACTAGACAGTACCTATATGAACACAGTATTTTCTCTGGGGGATATCTCTTAGGAAAGTAACAATTTCTCAGTCTCCAAAGGAGCCTTTTTTGCTTTGTTTTGTTCTGGGTTTTTTTGGGTGTTTGGTTTATTTCAGATGTACTAAGACATTGGTCTGTATCTTGGTCATCCAGAAGACAGTGTATATTCTTAGTCATCTTTGCTAAGCAGATTAAAAAATTATTTTCCTTCTTCCTCCTTATCAGTACTAGCCACCCTTTTAATACAGAATCTTTTGGTTTTGATATATACTCTCCAGTGAATCTTGCTAGGCTTATGACACATCTATCTCCAACTCTCCTGCCTTTTTCTCAGCGATGTTTACTGCCTCTGTAGGGGAGAAAATTAAAAGAAACATGTCCCAGTGTTTTCAGTTTGCATTCCAATGCATTAAACTGCTGATGAATCGATTGTGTTTGTATGGCTTTGCTAGATGAGGACATTCAGTTCTCTCTTTAGAAGGCTAAAAGTTCCTGGCATTAGGCAGGACATTTACATGAGGGCAAGACTACACAAAATCATCCTTAAAAGAGGACATTTGACAGAACTCTTTGACTTTTGCCCTACAGCCTTTCCTATGGGAAAGGTTTGGAAATGTTCTGTGTCTTGGCTGAGTGTGACAGGCTTTGACAGTACTTCTACCATTCAAATAGAACTTCATGGTCCAAGTAAACACATCAGACTTCATACTTAACCATCCTAAGTAATTTCCCCTTCCTACTAAGCTATTTTAAGCATTAGTCTATTTGCTGTTTAGATTTTTCAATTTCAGAAGTGCCAAAAATGGCATAATAATGAAAAATCCATTGCATGAAATCATGATAAATTACAAAATTTTTGTGCCCACTTCCAAGTCTATGGAATATGCACACTTATTTTATTGGATTCCACAGTTCATCTGAAGTGATGATGCATGTCATTGATAGACCTCTCATTTCCTGCCAGTCTCTAAGCAAATGCTAACTCGGCAACATTGTTCTTAAGAGTGTGCCTTTCAAATTTGAACTATAGGGCTGAAGTATTCTGAGCAGCTGATGCCATGTATTTTGGATAAATTATTGTTACTGTTACTGGTCATTTGAAGGTATTTCTGACACTATGGAAATAACAATGAGGCTATCTTTGTGTCAATCAAGGTGATGAGATTAGAAAGCAATGATGCTCGGAAGTGTCCAATCATTGTAGGTGTTACCATATTAGAAAACCTTCTGTTGGCAGAAGTTATAGCTTTTTGCTGTGTCATCACTATGAGGATACATAGTGATTTTTATTTTTTTTCCCATACCCTGCTGATGTTTAAGTGAAATACATACAAAGCTAGGGAAAAAAAACAAAAACAAACCTGTTAGAACAGTATTTGGAGTTGAATTTCTTTTTGACAAACTCTACATGTAAGAAAGATTTAAAAGGTTGTATCCGAATAAGAAAATTTTCTGTTGGCAATGCCATTTGATAAATCATTAAGTACTAGTAAAGGCAGTTAATATAAACTGTCAAAACAAAGAAAAAAGCTTAGGATAGCTTTTGTCATCAAATTAATTTTAAAAAGTTTAAACTAAGACATCACTGAAATGTTGTGCTCACAATGCATTGATCTATACTTTGTGTAAGTAGGGCCAGCCAAGAAGATCTGAAGCTTGAAAACTTACTGTGACTCTTAGTTAATACTTTTCATTAAATGAAAGAATTCTCTCTCACATGTACTTATAGCTTTAATATTGATAGCTTCTGGTTCATACACAGTGTTCAGCCTTTCAGAAAGAACATTTGTGTCTCTCTTTCATGCATTTACCGTATAGTATATACATTAAATGTAGAGAAGTAGGTAATATGAGTTATAGAAACATAGAATAATAGGGGTTGGAAGGAGAGCATTGAGTTCAATTCTCAAGAATAGAGTATAAATGTTATCAAATCTTACACATTGAGATAAAACATCTTTTATTACTTAAAACAATAAAACCATCACATTTTAAATGATTTATGGGATGCTCTTGTACAGAAAATACTAATATTAAATGTCTATTGCAGTGTAAGAACTTGTTTGCTGTTGTGTACAATTAAGATTAATATTCAAGTGTCAAGAGGCTTCAACTATATTCTTGGTTCTTGTAGATGACTGATTCCTTAATACTGGCTTTTCTTCACAGGGAGTTTATGCAATGTGGCTGCACAGATTTACTAAATGGAAAAAACTTAGTCTTGAATAATCTTGTGTGTCCTTGCTTGGGCTTGGATTGGACTTTTTTTGTTTGTTTGGTTGGTTTGTTGTTATTGTTGGGTTTGTGTGGGTTGGGTTGGTTGGTTGAGTTGTTTGTTTTGTTTTTTTAATGAAATGAGATTTATTTTTTTTCCCAACAGATCTTTAAAATTGCTTAAATATAAAATCTTTGCTCATCTACCAATAGCGTAATGTTCACAGTGACAAATTGTTACATGGAAATACTGTCCAAATTAGGCAAATGCATGTCAAAAAATATGACCATCAGTTATGGTTAGTAAATCATGACCATGGGCAGAACAGCGGAGTTGACAGTTAATTAGGAAAGACAGGAGTCAGAAAACAAGACACTTTAATAATCACAATACCTAACATTCTGGAAAACTAGTCTTCGTATACTAAGGAGGACAGTGGAAAGTCAGTTTAATGAAATTAATTTTTATCCATCACTCATGTAAAAGTTACTGCTATAAAACAATGATTTGGTACAAAACTAGCTATTGAAAAACTTGGATTTATTTCTTTCCTTTTTTACCTTGTTTTTGAGTTGGGGGAAATAACTGTTTATATTCATATCACTAACACTTAGAAGTCCTTAATGGTGTATGAAGTCAGAATAACAACGTTCTGGGGCAGAAAAAAGTGTCAGACAAGATGTACCAGTCTAGAGGAATCCTGGGTGTGGGAGATTTGAATTGTTTGGCACAGAATTAAGACACAAATGATGTCAAACACAGAGGCTGGCTTTATTGCATTCACAGGACTTACACAAGGATAGGGAGAAAGTAAGGGGGGGGTGGGGGGAAGAGAGAGAAATACTTGCCATGCAGAGAGAAGAGAGGTCCCCCCACAGTCATTCAGCATCCTGAAAGTCTGTTTGAAGAGGGTGGGTGGGGAATGTTCTGTCTGCAGGTTGGAGCTACTCTGCTTTCCCCTAGCTGCCTCATTGAACAGGCATGTTGGTCTGAGAATCACTTAGCATTTTCCAGGAGTAATTTGCTTAACTAGGCCCACTGTCCAGTGGTGTTGGGCATGCTCAGTGTGATAGGGGATTTCCAGGGTTGAGCCGCACCTTGTCCAAAGAGTTTCTTCAAAATCATGGAATCATAGAATGATAAGGTTGGAAGGGACCTCAAGGATCATCTAGTTCCAACCCCCTGCCATAGGCAGGGACACCTCCCACTAGCACAGGTTACTCAAGGCCTCATCCAGTCTGGCCTTGAACACCTCCAGAGAGAGAGCATCCACAACCTCCCTGGGCAACCTGGGCCTAAGCAGGCCAAAATAGACTCAGTCTCAGTCTGCCTTGATAAAAAGGGATGAACAGGTAGCACAAAGTGTGCTCTGTTGTATTTATGCCTACTGCTACTGCCTCACTGCATCCTGAACTTCCTGGAAACTCCACTGCCTTGAGTTTACCAGGAACAGGCTCTAAAAGCCTCCACGCAATCAGCCTGCACAGCTAGCATGACATTGTGTCAAGCCTGCACATGGCATTGCATCCTGCCTGCCCCTCTGCAAGGCAGCTGCTGAATGGGGAATCAAGAGGAACCAGATCGGAGACTGTGCCAGACTCCAGCTGCCTGAGAAAAGAGCCTGGGAAAACTCTAGAGCCTCTAATGGCTTTGAGACCACCAACAGCAACCCCTCCACATGCCTTGGGTACTGCCTGATAATATTTTGTGAATAAATAGTTAGAGCCTCTTGTAATCACTAATTGCCTTCTGCCATAAGCAGAAAGGAGCTTCCTGCATCCACCTAGTGGCTAAACAGGATAATGAACTGCCAGCAGCATAGTGACTGCTAAAACCTTCTCTTCCAGTATAATGTCTGCATTTGCTGATTACCTCTTAAAGTGCTCCAGTTTTACCTGTTCTCTGTGTGTATAAATTTCCAAACCGTGCATTTTGAAACATGTAAATAAGTTTTCTAGTGAGATTTAATAAACAATTTTTAAAGTTATTAACAACCTCTGCCTGGATATCAAAATTATTGATTACTTTACATCAGATGTCACAAGTGTGTATTTCAGGTTTTGTGCTAACACATTCATACAAATGGAAGAAACAGGAAATGACCGTCACTGGACATTAGTCACATTATTTTAACAGCAAGGTTCTTCCTTTGATATCAGCTGAAATCTCTTATCCTTTGAAAGAAAGGGATTTGCCCCTACTGTGTACTGAAATCTACCACAAGATACATCCTCACTTTAGTGGAACATTTTGTGTTTTATTAGTACTTGTTCTAGATACTTTCTAATTGCATCAAAGGAAAGATGTTTATTTTTTTAAGAAGGTTAATGAGATACATTTTTTCCCAAATATATATATGTGGATGATATTTTCATGTCCTTTACTAGCATTCAAATCTATGACCAAGCAATTTTATTCATAAAATTTTGTTAGGTGTCTCTCTTAGCAACATTTCCAAAAAAAGAAGGAATACTCTGAATCAATATTCACATTTTGTGTGGGTTCACTCACATGGAAGACCCCTTGTTTATCCTGAGAGTCAGAATGAAACACATGTAACTCAAAGAACAGACTAACAGTCCTTCTCTTCAGTTCTTCAGGACTGGCATTCCTGGTACTTGCCAGACTGGTCCAAATGAAAATTAACAGAAAAGTGAACACCTCTTTATTCCCTCGAGAGATAAAGCAAAACTTGTGAATAGTGAGAAAAGAGGCAAGGAACTGAAATTAAAACACACAGATTCTGAATAACACTACTAGCAGTGTTTATTGCCAATGGACTTGATAACAAGTGTCGTCTCCTGGCAGGTCTCCTCTCCTCATTACCAGTCTCTGTGATTCCCACTGACTTCTGCTGCTCACCACAGGGTTCATAAAATTCTCATCATTCATATTTAATCGAATCAAATTATCATCACAGAAGAACTTGCTAATTAAGTACTGTCAGTGACAATATTGGCATTGTGAACCTTTTTAGCATGGCATCCACAAATAGTTTTGGCAACTTTTTAGTGAGTAAACAAAAAAAACCCAAACAGTGGATCCTATTTAGGGGGAAGTAGGTATATTTCCCATTAAGTGTAACTCTAAGATGTTTAAGGAAGCAAACATTTTTCTGTTAGTAAGTATGGTATATGGTATATTTGAGCACAAGCCCTATGAAGTGAGGCTGAGGGAACTGGGATTGTTTAGCCTAGAGAAGAGGATGCTCAGGGGGGATCTTCTTGCTGTCTACAACTACCTGAAGGGTGGTTGTAGCCAGGGGGAGGTTACCTTCTCTCAGGCAACCAGCACCAGAACAAGTGGACACAGTCTCAAACTGTGCCAGGGGAAGTTTAGGCTGGAGGTAAGGAGAAAGTTCTTCATTGAGAGAGTCATTGGCTACTGGAATGGGTTGCCCAGGGAGGTGGTGGAGGTGTTCAAGGCATGTTTGGATGTGGCACTTGGTGCCATGGTCTAGTCTTGAGGTCTGTGGTAACGGGTTGGACTTGATGATCTTTGAGGTCTCTTCCAACCCTGGTGATACTGTGATATCAGTGCCATTTAGAGATTGAACATGAAGAACAATAAGGGAAACATTTTTAGGCTTGATATGTCTAGGTATCATCTGACTATAAGCACAGCATAGCAAATTGAAGTTTCTTTAGGTAAAAGGTAGTACTTTAAGTTAATGGTGCATTGAACCAGGAGTTAGGGGAGAAGAGCATGAGAAGATTAAAGGGTAGAGGGAAAAGTCTAGAAGGAAAGAGGAAATGGAAATGACATAGAAGGCTGAAGGAAAAAGGTAGAGATTAGGAAAAGAAAACTGTTGGTGCATGGAAGGGACTGCTCTGAAATACAGTGATAAATTTTCTCATCTCTGTGGCTTATAGCACCGTGTAGCTGTCCAACTTCTGCTCTCCTGACCAAGCTGAACCTTCATTCTTTCAATGGGATTTTTCACACACTTGCAGATGGAGATGGAGCGATGAGGCTTTTGGCTGGATTTGGCTCCCATGCTGACTGCTCCTTCCTGTATCACTGTACAGCTACAGTACTTGGCTGTTGCTACATCGCTTACTGGACAAATTTATTCTTGCTTCCAGGGATTGACTTCACCATGAGAAAGGATGCCTTTTAAGGCAGTATTCCAGAATGGAGGACAGGGAAGAGCCATAATTTCTGAGCTAAAAAAGTCTGTTGAAGGACAGATTTCAAGAGAAAAGAGGCTTATGTTTATCACCATTATGTGCTAGAAAAAGCTCAGTAAAACTCTTGAGAGAAAGAAACACATTGACAGCTACAAAATTCCACAGAAGGAATAAGAATCCTTTTCTATACACTAGGCTCAACTTTCTCTTCTGCTGATATCTTATTGTGGGTCACACAGTATTCTCTCTGCAAAGGGAACATAGTGAGTAAATTCAAAGGAGTCAGGGCAAAAGGGAAAGCTAAGATCAATGGGTCACAGGATAAATTCTTTGAAAATGACTAAGCCCTGCATGAGGCTGAAGCAGAAAGGAAAAACAGGACGTTGGGGGCAAAAATCTTAGCTGTAAATGAAACTGGGTAGCTATTGAGTCTTGCTCCTTTTAAACCATAAATGTTTCTTATTTTATAAGGAAATGAACACACTAATGTTATTGCATCTAAAACTTATCAGGACAATGTGAAACTTTTTCCATCTTCAAGCCATTTATGGGAATTTATACTATAGAGAAAAAACTAATTCTGTTTCTTTAAAAAAACAAACAAAAAAACACACACACACCAAAAACCAAACAAAAATCTATCCTCCCACCCATCAAAGATATTCCAATATCCAGTTATTGAATGCAGAAAAAAAGTCTGTTGAATTAAATGTAATTACAAGCTAAGATGGTTTAGTTTATTCAAGGGTAATAGAAAAAATTCTTGCTGATTTTTTACAAAGAGTAGCTACTTGTAGTTTCCAAAAGTAAAGTACCAAAAAAAAAAAAATATATATTTTCAGTGACTATTTAGACATTTAATCTTAAGAAAGCATCACTAAAACTATTTACACTGTAGTGGCAGTGCAATGTGCTGTTCTATTATCAAATGTATGTAACATAACTGTTACATGTAAGCAAAAAGAACTCAGATTGCATCATTTCTTTTGTGAAAAGGTGTAAAAATATAATGTAATTATAAGAATATTTAGAATGTTTGAAATATATGGAGTTCTGTTTTGGAGGGTTTCTATCTAGGATTCTTTCATCAAGAAAGCATTCAGCCTCCTGATTTTGCATGTACAGACTTATGCCTGTTTCAAAGAACAAAATGTGAATTCAGAGATACTTCTCTGATTAATAATTTCTTTTGTTAGCTTTGGGTGACTGTACTTTGAAGAGGCCTGGGACTGTGTCTTCTGCAGGACCTTGACCTTCTATGAAACCCTGCCTAAAGGAGTACCCTATCTCAATACAATGTTTGGAAAAGAATTTTGAACAGCAGCTGCTCTTCGCTGAGCTATAGATAATCCAGATAGTCAAAGGAGTAATTCTAAGTCTTGATAGAAATGGAAAAAAATTACATACACCCTGCAAACTGGACTGAAATATTTCTTTGCTGCTTGTGCTCACGTCCAATCTCTTTCACTTACTAAGTACCTTCCTACAAAAATGACCAGACTCAGGGCTCTTAAAGAAACCCATTTTACTCAAATCTTCCCTAAACTGATCTGCCTTAGATAGTTATGAATATAAACATAAGAAGATAAATGGGGTGTTTTTCACCTAAAACTGTAATTTTAAAAAAGCAATACACTCAGATGACATTCTGAAATCTCATTTTAATAATATTTAGCTTGCATATTGTACTGTCAACAAATAATAAACAGTTTCTTGACTCAAGACTTTTATCTACAAGTTTTAAATTGTTTGTTATTTAATATATTCATCTTTTGTCATCATTTACCTCTTCTGTAGGTTTTTATTTCCTTTACTTTTGCCTTGTTTCTTTCAAGAGGTTGATAATAACCTTGGAGTAGAATGATAATCAGGCTATATCACTGTGCTGATCCTTGAAGTAGGGATACATGGAAATCATAGATAATACAGTGACTGCAGCACTAGAGTAGGAAACAAAAAGAATGTCTACAATGTAGTGGTGAAACTAGAGACCTGAGTTTGGCAATATTATGTAGGTGGCAGTAGGCATCCTTTATTTAAAAAAAAAAAAAATTGTATAGAGAGGTGAAAAAGGAATTGTGTTCAGAATTGTTGCTTTAGAATAAAACAGATATGGGTTAAGAAGCCAAGTAGTACGAGCAGAAAGAACAAATATATGCAATTGTATTACCTTGCCCTATTATTGCCCTCATAAACATTTGAGGTTTTTTATTAGCACTATGGGTGTTCTCAGCACAGAATAAATACAGCTAGAAAATTGTATCTGGGACAGGATCGGCTAATGTTACGGGAACATACTCTTAAGAGCACTTGCTCTAGAGGTGGTAGAGGTGATTAATGAATTTTAAGGTTGAATATTCTCACACTTTTGATGTATTTTGTCCTCGACTCTGTCTTTTTCCTGTCCCATGTTCAAGTAAAATGTATATGAGATTCTCCTTAGTCCATCCAGCATGGTGTTTGGAAATAACTAGTACTGTTTGTTGCTTGCAAATGAGCAACATTACCTTAATTTTTTACATATAGTTTTAGACCGCTTTGTCCATGCTCATCTCTTCAGCTTCTCTTATTCTCTGAGATAAGAAATAGAGGAAAATATTACAATGTTATGAAAGTACATGTTTTTTAGTTTCTTATTATTCATGACTTTCTGCCCTGCTTGGATTTGTTTGTTTTATTTTAAGCAATCTCAATTCATAGGAAAAAAACATTGCAGCCTTTATGAAGGAGGATATTTTTTTTCCCCCTTAGGATTTATCCTTATTTTTATATACACTTAATTCTCTAATGTGATGCATTAATTGTGGCTGGCCACCAAGCCACTCTATCACTCTTCTTTCTTGAGAAGACCCAAGGGGAGAAAATAAAATGCAAATCTTAGGAGTTAAAAGACAGTGTGATCACTTACCAATTACTGTCATGGGCAATACAGATTTGGGGAAAATTAATTTTATTTATTGCCAATTAATAGGAGAGTAGGATAATGAAAAACAAGAACAAATTTAAGAACACCTTTCCTGTACCTCTTCCTTTTCCCTAGGCTTAACTTTGCTTCCAATGAACCTATCTTCCCCTCCGAGCAGCACAAGGGTTCAGGGAATTAAGTCTATTCATCACACGTTGTTGTTGCTCCTTCCTTCTCACACTCTTCCCCTATTCCAGTGTGGGGAGGCAGTTACCCACAAAATTCTAGAACACTGATCCTTCTCATAGGCTGCAGTTCAAGTACTGCTGCAGCATGGGTTCTTTCCACAGTTCAGTCCTTCAGGAATGGACTGCTACAGTGTGGCCCCTCACAGGGCCACAGATCCTACCAGAAAATCTACTGCAGTGTAAACTTGTCTCCATGGGATTACAGATCCTGCCAGGAGCCTGCTTCAGAATAAGCTTTAATCTTCTGTCAGGGCAAATCCAGTGTTCAGTCCTCTGTGGTCTCCAGGTAGATATCTGCTCCACTGTTTACCTTCCTGAGCTGCAGGAGCACCACCTGCTGCACCATGGTCTTCAACACAGGCTGCAAGGGAATGCAGTGCCACTGATGGGCTCAGATTTGGCCACAGTGAGTCAATCTTGGAGCTGTCTGGAATTTTATTTGCACAGTTCTATGTGGAGGCAGCACCTGGCATCTTCTCACAGGAGCTGCATCTGCTGCCCACCACCACTACCAAAGCCTTGTCATGTAAACCAATACAGATCTCATTCTTGATGAAGGTATGTATCACCTTAAATCATAGAATCATGGAATTGTTTAGGCTGGAAAGGTCTTTAAGATCATTGACTCCAATCATTAATCTTATACTATCAAGTCTACTATTATATGCAGCAATCCACCAAATTTATATGAACTGGATTCGAAGAGATTTTGTCCCAATCCATAGCACAAGACTTTCTGTAGTCTCATGAGTGCAAAGTCACCACATTCACATGGTTCATAGCAGCAAGAGATCAGACTATACCCCTTTTGACACCTTTGCTAAATCCTTGTAGGACAAATATATTGCCACAAGTTGCAGACAATTACTCTCAGATTATCTACTATCAATTTAATAGTTATTTACTCTCCTTTTTTCTCCTTTTTTTATTTTTTCCATAAGTGAAGAAGTAAGACTTTGTGCACCCTCTAATTTTCAAAGTTAGGTGTGTTTTCTGAAACAGTTCATGTAGTACACTGGAGGAATTGCAAACCTCTTATTTACAGTAGAAAACTGCAGAGGCCTTGGTAAATAAAATATAAACAGGAATAGGATGAGTAATACTGTAGATCCAATTTGTTTTATTGATTTTGTTTTGATATTGATTTTGTCTTATGTTTCCTCTTCTTCCGAGGCTCTGCCTCCACAAATAAACTTTCCTTTGTGACACGTGTTTTATTGACAGTGTAATATGATGTGCAATACAGAAGAAGTCTGTGAGGAAAATTATAAGCTCTAATATGAAACTGAAGAGAGTCTTTAGCATTGTTTCACCTTATATAGCAGGTCTGTCAGATATACCAGAAGAGAAAATCAGTAGCAGTTTTTACATTCACGCTTTCGTGTTTAGGATCTAGAAGTAGTGACTTGGGTGACTAAGATGACAATTTCCAGAATTAATTTTTTTCTAGCTTTGATGGTGTTTCATAAAGATATTGCACACTTTAGTGCACATTTCTCCAATATAGGTGATGAAGTAACAAATTTTGAAAGGAAAATTTAAAATACAATAAAACTAAAACAATACAATAAACCACCAGTACAATAATCTGCAGAGCAGTGAGCTCATTCATAGGTTTCCTAAATAATAATACAAAGTCCCTAGAGTAAACCACACTCTTTTATGTTGGTAGCTGTACTACCAATGAAACAGAAATGCCTACTGTGATCTTGTAGGTATCATCTGTAATTCCACTTGAGATATATTTACTGTCACTTTTAGGTAAAGATGTTGTAGGTATCATCTATAATCCCACTTGACATGTATCTATGGGCAGATTTAGGTAAAGATCTTGTAGATATCGTCTGGAATCCTACTTGAGATATATTTACTGGCTCATTTAGGTAAAGACAAATTCATGAACTGACTCTAGTCTGGAAGGCATAATTTCATGCTGCTTGTCCTTGGCATGCATAGACTGAATTCCTATTCATCATCATCTGCCTGTGTAGTCATATTTCATGTAGAAACAGTGATGCTGTGTTTCTAGACAGTTGTTTGGCAAGTCTCAAAACACAGTTCCTCACTTTATGCTTCTAGCACAGATCTGAAAGAAGTTCTCGGATGATGGACTTTTACTTTAGTGTGGTTAAAAGATTTGGTAGGTTTGATAATAATCATCACATTTTCAAGTATATTAAGGGGGAAAAAAAGGTAATTTCACTACAAAGCATGTTTTGTTATCAAGTTCTATAATCTTATTTTCTTTTATTCTAATAATATTTGTTTTTTACCTGAAAGCAAGGTGATTTATTTGTTTTTATCTGAAACCAATATGATATTTCCTCCCCCTCTCCTCCATTCTTGCAGGGATGTAATATCTATGAGGCATCTTTGTTTTCAAGAAAAACCTGTGCTACACTAGGATGACAATTCACCAAACATTACTCAAGTGCTTCTCTTTGTGATGCATTTTCAACTTTCAGTTATAACAGTATTTTAAAATGTTATTACAAAGTTCTCATATCCTGTAAAATTTATTTTTCTCAGGTATTCAACGGTCTAACAGCAATTGCACACCTCTGGTATTGCTTCATTTGTAATGCTGAACAATGTCTTGTTCTGCTCTACTTTGGTGACTGTCATCTAAATAATGTGTAGATTTTATTCATATACACAGTATAAAAATGTGTTGCATGAACAAAACTTTCTTTTAGAATAAACCATAGCCTGGAAAATCTCTAATAATAGATCTGAAATTCTTAATTAACAGTTTTGTGGTTCTTAGTTCTAACATTCTTTCTCAGTTGAAAAGACTGTGTTAGGGTGGTTGTAAAAGAGTGTATATGTTTCCTCCTGCTCTTTCTCATTGAGGTGGTCTCTTAGGTTTTTGGCTCAAAGGAATTCTGAATCTTCTTTAAAGTGAGGGCATATTTTATTTCATAAAGTTTTCGTCTATGTTTAGGGAAAGATCTATTATCTGAAACAACTGTTCTGCAGCTGTAAGGAAAGGCCGTCAGTTTAAAGTATTTAAATAACAAGCTGGCAGGGAAATGGGCAGTGCTTTCTCAACAAGTACTTGATTCCCAAAACTGTCAAGTTTGATGTCATCTTTATACTCCTAACAGTAATTTCCTGTTCCACCAAAGCAAGAATACAAACTCCAAAGCAATGTATATGACATGCATTCTGTATTGTACTTACTTTCTTTTTTAAAAAGTAAACTATTAAATAGAAACAGCCTAGTGCTTTTTCAGGTGACTCAAAATGTTAATCTTGATTTTCCTTCAGGAGCTGTTATGAAGGGGTAATTAATTGATGTGAGATATGATTTTCAAAGATTAATACTGTTTAATAATATTCAATATTCAGAAGTCTCACCACCCTGACCACAGATTTTAATAATAATCAGTTCTTTGCATGGTCATGGAAACTTTATACAGATAATAACATAGGATCTAGAAGTACCTAGTAATAATATATAACATTAATTGAACTGGAAGAGAAAGTTCCTGCAGTCAATATACTGCTTGCAGTCAATACCCCGCTTGCCCACTAGATGGACTCCAGGAGCTCCTTTCTGCTTATGGCAGAAGGCAATG
>VWZE01014141.1:49622-71217 GCA_013396675.1 Eubucco bourcierii
AGCCTGTGCCTGGTAAACTTGAAGCAGTGCAGTTTCCAGGCAGTTCAGGATGCAATAAGGCAGTAACAAGCACAAATACAACAGCAGAGCACAGATACAAAGGCAGAGCACATTGTGTCATCTGCTCATCTCCTTTTATCAATACAACCTGAGACTAATGGGGCTTTGGACACGGAATAGCCAATCAGAATGGCAGTTAGCCAAGACTGATCATATTAGGTGAAGCCATAGGCTTGCTTTACCCTTTTTAGGGCAGAACACAGGCCTTGCACAAGGCATACACGAGTTGAGCCTGTGTGCCTTGTTTGCCACAGGATGTAAACAAGTCTGGTCAGGCCAGAGACCTCAGACTCAATTGCTCCAGGTTCTTTGTCCTCTTTCCCGTAGTTGCTTCTCCCCAAAATACAGAGAGGGAGAGCAGAAAAAGATGTCTGGGCAAGGCAGGACATGTATAAGCCTAATTTGGCCTGCTTAGGCCTACCACAACATGTACTTATTATTGAAATTGCTGTGGGTGTTTTTTCTGCATTAGTAATCAAATATTCTGACAAGGTTGACGATAAGGATATCACTTCAGTTTTCAGGAAGACTCTTTGGAAAAAAGAAAAAAATAAAAGAGTTTTTTTTTTCATTTCTCATTTTAATACTGTTCATTCACCACTAAAATACACATGCACTTCCACTAATAATTTTTCATTAGCAGGAAAAATTTCAAAATGCTGTTAACTTCTTGGAAAACATAAAGATCTTTAAGGGCCCAAGTCCTACTTTGAACTGGAGCAATATGCATACATTAGTGGACTTGTAAATTTAGCACTGTCATCTTTCATTTCCGCTTGTAAAAAGAAAGTTGAAGTATGAAGGAGATGGATGTGAAAAAGAAAACTCTTTTATCTTTAGAGATGAGAGCAATAACAGCATACTATTAACTCTTGTACTGTTTGGTTAATTACTCTCTGTTCTTGGAAATATTTCAGTAAATTTACTATTACAAGGACTTCATATATATGATATTGACTCATTTTCCATGGCAGTTCATTCCATGAGATAGTGGAAGATGCAGTAAATATATAGGTTTACCTAAGCAAGTAGAGGAATTTTCTTCCCTTTTTGCATTTCTATTGCACTAGATTGTAAATTGCAACTAAAGATTAAGTATTTCTAGCTCTTCATCATAGTCATTTGCATAAACTGTCTAGTTATGATGGAGTATACTTTCAACTGTTTACCCTTTTGCTTAATTGAAAGAAGAAATTGCTTCAATATAAACTACCTTTCTCTGTATCTTGAGTCGTAGGATATAATACCATGACGTCACTTAGAAAATATATTGGTTCAAGTTTAAGCTCCCCAGGGAGCTCAGAAACTCAGAATATAGCTAACAGAAACCAATACAATAATAATAGAATATCTTCCCCTCTCCTCCCCTTTGGAAAGAAAGGAATTAGATGTAGAAAGTGAAGAGGTAAAACACCCAAGGAACAGTCTTGCTTCGATTTGGAAGTTAAAAGAAAAAAACTTAAATAAAAGATATTTAAGGTAGGGGAGTTACAAAGAGGTATAGGGAAGGGAAAACCATGATATAATATATATATATACATATATATACACACAACCAGATTGATGACAATGGAGGTACATTTCAGGAAGGGTTGTCCACCATGTGGGTAGAAAATGGCCACACGGTAAGACAGGAGCAGCAGGAATAAGGGTGGTGCTAACAGGCAGGCAGGCCAAGAGAGAGTTCCTCTCTTTATACAGGGGGTCCAAAGAGGAAGTGGGATTGGGCTAACCGCTACACCTGGAGTCAGGCAGACCACCCCAGAGAGGAGTCAGGAGGACCTGGGTTCAAGTTCAGACCACTCCCCACACTCCAGGAGGGTTAACTCTTTATAGAAAAACACTAAGTTTCAGAAAAGGACAAGAGTTTACTGTTTGAAACAGAAGCTCATGCGTTTGTAGAAGTTGCAGTGAGCTATTGTGTACAGCTCTATTGCTCAAAAATATTATAAATTTTGCTTTATGACAACTGAAACTTATCTTGAAACAAGACTTGTTTCAAGGGTTGGCAGGTGTATTTAGTGTACTTGTCCATGCTGCATTCAAGGATTTGGAGATGGAAGGAGGACATGGAAGTGTTGGAGCAGGTCCAGAGGAGGACCACAAAGATGATCAGAGGGCTGGAGCAGCTCTCCTATGAGGACAGGCTGAGAGAGTTGGGGCTCTTCAGCCTGGAGAAGAGAAGGCTTCGAGGGGACCTGATAGTAGCCTTCCAGTATCTGAAGGGGGCCTACAGGAAGGCTGGGGAGGGACTATTGACAAGGTCCTGCAATGACAGGACAAGGGGCAATGGGCTTAAACTGGCAGAGGGGAGATTTAGACTGGATGTTAGGAGGAAGTTCTTTCCAGTGAGGGTGGTGAGGCACTGGAACAGGTTGCCCAGGGAGGTTGTGGATGCTCCCTCCCTGGATGTGTTCAAGGCCAGATTGGATGAGGCCTTGAGTGAGCTGTACTAGTGGGAGGTGTCCCTGCCTATGGCAGGGGGTTGGAACTAGATGATCCTTGAGGTCCCTTCCAACCTTACCATTCTATGATTCTATGATTCTATGTGTAAGTCATAGAAAATCTAGATACTCTAGATTAAGAGAAGTTGAGACCAAAACCTTTCATAGATTTCTGATGTGGAAGTCTAAAATGGCTCGTCAGGTATTTTTTAATGTAGTTGCTATATGGAAACTTTTGAAAATTAGTATTTTTTTTTCTGTCCACATTTTTGCATCTAACAGGCAGTTACACAAGTTACATAATTGCCAGACCAGTCTCAACTGTGAACCATTTTTGCCTACGAAGTGTTGATGCCAGATGAGAACTCCTATCTTATGGATAAAGAAACTGCATTTTGAGTCTTGAACATAAAATATTTGGTTTAGTGACTTCCTGTGTTAAAATTGACAGTGTAGTGAAACGAAGAATATTTTTTCCAGGTGCAACACAAAGGGACAAGATATTTGAGCTGGATATCAATAGAAATTAGAAGGTGGGGAGGGTGATCATTACATATATGCTTAAAAAGAGATTTACAGCTCCATTAAAAACAGGAGAGAAAGCTAATATGAATTTCTGTACCTGTAGCTTATCCAACTTTTAGCCCAATATGCCTCTACATCCCAAAATTATAAACTGTAAGATAGGTTTTGTGCATTGAACTCTTCACAAACATGAAGTTATTCTCTGGAAGAAATTAATACTATTTGGATTGATACCAATCAGAAGAAATGTTCATCATCCCCTACCATGTGGAAGAGAACCATTTGTGCTTCCACTTTGTGAGGCTGCTTGCTAGCCATGTGCAACTCAGAAGAAACTCTCAGACACAGCATTGCCAGTTCAATTTAAACGTTGTTCTTATCCACAGTTTTGCAGATGCTCTAGGCAATAAGCCACGTGACTCATAGATTTCCAAATGACTTTCCATGTCTTGGTGATGAGAGGGAAAGTATTCCTTATGTCACCTCCAAAGCCCATTGTATAGTTCATTTTTAAAGCAGACCTACAGTATTACTACGTATAAAACTCAAAAAAGGTTTTAGAGGACTCAAAATAATTTGCTTTATGTCATAGTCTAATGAATGAACAATAAAAGATGGATCCGATCTTTACAGCAAGGCTTATACACAGAGATTTCAAATCTGTGCCAATGGAAAGCTCTTCAAGAGATGCAATGAAGAGAACTGATTCACTTCACATATTGCTGCTTTTGCCTGGAAAAACAACCAACCAACCAAGAAAACAAAGCAAAGCAAACAACAACAAACCAACCCACAAAAATATGAAGAAGTCATCACTATTTCCAGCTCCCCAAAATTTCCTCAAGTTACCTATTTCCATACTTTTTTTGCCCTAATAGCATTCAGTGTTACTCACTATGAATCCTTCAGGAAAAAAATGACTCTGTACAATCTGGAATTAGTGGTCACCTCCATTCTTTTCCCTTATCTCATTTTCCACCTTTTCTAAGCTGCTGCCAAAGGGCAACTGAGAATAGACAGCTCTGTAAATTGTAGAGGGAACTAAAAACTACAGGGAGAAGTCTGCCTTCTTTTTTCTTTTTTTTTTTCTTTTTTTTTTTTTGTCTGAGCAATTTCATTGGGAGGTCTCATTTTGGACAGCAAATTACAAGTTAAGGATACAATTCCATAGTTTGAAGAAAGTTAGTACATTGCTGGGTCTCACTTAGAAGCAAATCAATTTTATCTTATGCTTTAGGCAGAAAGGGAGTATTTTGAACAAAACATAAAAATCTTTGTACTACTCTGATACATGGAGGAAAATGGAAAGGTATAAATAAGGAAACCTTACAGAGAAAAAAAAATTACTAGTGTAACCAGAGGAATAGTTTGAAGAAGGCAATTGTTTTAAGTGTTAGAAATGATTACAGCAATTTAAAGGTATGTTTACAGCTGGACACTCATAAGAGTGGTAATATAGTAGGAAGGCAAAAAGAGAATAATCATCACCAGCACAGAGTTCAGACTGGATGACTGCTTTGACCTAGGAATGTTTCCTCAAGATCAAATCTCATTAGGAAGCTCTTGTTGTAACAGTGTGCCACTGCCAGTGTTTGACTTTAGTAGTATCACGGGATCACAGTGAAAATAAATACTTAATGGGAGGGTCTACAACCATCCATGAGAGGATTCAAGAACTAAAACATCAGGCTACGAGATTTGGGGCTCTTCAGCCTGGAGAAGTGAAGGCTTCAAAGAAAACTTCTAGTAGCCTTCCAGTATCTGAAGGGGGCCTACAGGAAGGCTGGGGAGGGACTTGCAATGACAGGACAAGGGGCAATGGGTTTAAGTTGGAAGAGGGGAGATTTAAACTGGATGTCAGGAGGAAGTTCTTTCCAGTGAGGGTGGTGAGACACTGGCACAGGTTACCCAGGGAGGTTGTGGCTGCTCCCTCCCTGGAGGTGTTGAAGGCCAGGTTGGATGAGGCCTTGAGTGACCTGTACTAGTGGGAGGTGACCCTGCCTATGGCAAAGAGTTGGAACTAGGTGATCTTAGAGGTTCCTTCCAACCTAAACCACTCTATGATTCTGTAAAACAGATGGGAGACTTTTACCTGCACACTTTACAAAGCAACATCTTTAATTTAAAATCATTATTGCTTTGAACATCTAAAGTTTCATTACAGAAAAGACCTGAAAATCAGACTTTATGAAATTTAAGTCTTATATAGCTTGACTTGTAACTTCCTGGATTCTTTATTTATTCATTGTACCTTTGTCTGAACTTCTCACATACATAAGAAATGTCAGGAACAGCTTTTTTTTTTTTTTCCTGGATTCTTTGGAATCTCTTGTTTTTGAAACCTGAATTGAAAACTGTATACCTAAAAATGGTTTTCATTCTTTTAAAGTAGAACATTATAGAAACCTTTTAACAAATAGTTAAAGAGCATCTCATGCCCATGGAAGGATAAGACCTACCTGGTTTTCAAGTTCAACCACCTAGAGTTCAAGAAAATAGTTGGAGAATTAAAGAAGCATAAGCTAGATTTTAGACCATATTATCAGCCACATCTTAAACCTAGAATTCAGGAGGTTATACTCTAAGGAACTCTAAGACTATCTGTAAGACAAAATAAAATAATTTAAAATTGTCATTTCATTGCCAGCTGCCTGGTTGCCCCGATTCATACATAGACACCTAGCTGCCTCTAATTCATCCATAGACACCTAGCTGCCCCTAATTCATCTATAGACCCCTAGCTGCCCCTAATTCATCCATGGACACCTAGCTGCCCCGATTCATCCATGGACACCCAGCTGCCCCGATTCATCCATAGACACCTAGCTGCCCCTAATTCATCCATAGACACCTAGCTGCCTCTTAATTCATCCATAGACACCTAGCTGCCTCTAATTCATCTATAGGCCCCTAGCTGCCCCTAATTCATCCACAGCTTTTCAAATTTCACTTCTTTCAAAGGCTGAGTTCACTCAAACTTTTCTAGACACAGAGGTTAACTCCCGTAGAGGTTAACTCCATAGTTTCTTTTATTCAGAATGATAACAATATAGCAAAAAATTAAGCTTTCTACTCAGGTGATACGTAGCACACAGTAGGGTCTCACCTTGTAACAGTTAAGTCTGTGGCCTCAAATTAAGATTCATTTTTATAGTCTTTTTAATGTAATTTAGCTTTTTATAAAAAAGGTAATAGTATTTCAGTAATGACTTAAAAACAAAACCTGCAAAATAATTCATTTTGTTCCAAATTATGTTTTTTTTAATCACTAGTAGTTTGAAAATAAACTCAAAGGACTTTAGTTTTCCATCCAACTCATCTTTTCATCTGACAGTCATTCCAAAAGAAAGATCTGCACTGTCAAACTCTCCTTTGCAGCCTGCATTCTTTATATTTGCAGCTGACAATTGTTTCAAGGAGCATTTATATTAGTAATATGAAATAATTATTGTTTGCTGGGTTTTTTTTCCAAACTTTAACTCATTTAGTAATGTGAGAACACCATGAACCTATAATAAAAATATTCATTTCTTCTACTGGTGACTTTTAATTGTGCCAGACAATTCAATATACCTTGTGTTACACAATCTTATAGAATCATTGAGTGGTTTAGGTTGGAAGGGACCCCAAAGATCATCTAGTTCCAAACCCCTGCCATAGGCAGGGACACCTCCCACTAGTACAGGTCACTCAAGGCCTCCTCCAACCTGGCCTTGGACACCTCCAGGGAGGGAGCAGCCACAACCTCCCTGGGCAACCTGTGCCAGTGTCTCATCACCCTTACTGGAAAGAACTTCCTTCTAACATCCAGTTTAAATCACCCCTCTGACAGCTTAAACCCATTGCCCCTTGTCTGTCATTGCAAGACCTTGTCAATAGTCCCTCCCCAGCCTTCCTGTAGGTCCCCTTCAGATACTGGAAGGCTACTATAAGGTCTCACTGAAGCCTTCTCTTCTCTTGTTTTAATTTCGAATAGCTTTACAAAACTCTAGTGTCAGTCTATCGCTTTGCCAGCTGTCAGTAATATATTTGTGTCAGCCTTATCCATTAAAAAAAATGTTTCAAAAGCATCTTTACAAATTCCTCATATTCTACTGTAAAAAGTCAGTTCTGGCAACACATTTTCTGATACTACCCCAGCTCCTCTTCTTCCACCATCATGATCTAGATATTTCGTATTGCCGATGGCAATTTTCATTGGTGTGTTGCTGGACTCCTCACTGGCTCAAATATATTCCACTAGAAAAATTCTATTTATGTTGTCATCCAAATAAACTCTTTATCTCTTTAGTCACTAATAAAAATACTACAGTGCCCTCCAAGGGAATCTAGAATTTAGATTTAGAAATCCTATCATTCACATGTTCTAGTTTGGCAATTTATTACTTTATTTATTCAAGGAATATATTGATATTAGTTAAATCATCTTTAAATGAACAGATGTGTTCTTTCTCAAAACTGACTATTCCAGAAGATTCATGTATGCTAATGATACCATTCAAATCTTTATACAGTAATGTGGTATACTAGATGACTACACCTTCCTTGATCCAAAAAAAAAAATCAGGAAAATGCCCTATAAATTTTTATGTATTTTTGCCTTATTATTTTTGTGAATGCCACTTTCATGCCTGTAACGCTGCCTGTTTTGGACAGTGTATCCAAGTTAACTGCTATAAAGCACTGCTACATTCTCTACACTTTTCAGAGAGGGAGAGGAAATTTGTCTCAGTCTTCTTTGTCTCTATGCAGACAAATGTTAGTACATGAGAAGGTAATCCATCTGTTCCTATTTCCTCGAAGAGCTACTTAATTTGTGTAATGTTATAAAGATGGCTGTTTAGTTCTCTCTCTTAATAATCAACAGAGTGAAGGCAATTAAATTTCTCCAGAAAGGCTTGATGTATAGCTTATTTCTCTCAAACTGAAGTATTGACTGGTCTAGTTTCCCACCTCCTCCACTGTTCATTCGCACTCACAGATCAAATATCAAATGGCAAAGGCTTAGTTCAAATTGGAACCAGATATAATTTCTTGTATATCTTATTTAATAGGCCTTTTGAATAAGATCTTTAATTAAGTATTACAATGAGATCTGGATTTATCTATATAATGTTGGGTTTAAAAAACATTAGTGTCACATGCATTGATATGTTCATAACTGCAAAGATAAGGAATTTCACTGTCCATTTGGAAAGTTCTTTCTTTAAGACAACTTTCCAAGAAACATTTTCCAGTCTGTTATCTGTTCCAAGCTATGAGAGTAGTAAATAGCTAGTACTTTCTGTTTGCTTTTCTAGTTGTCGTGGTAGGCCATTTTACCATTTGCAAATTATCCTGTTCTGGTAACCTGATTTCAGAGCTGAATTTAATTTCCATGAATGGATACAGCAATTAGCAATTAAATAGTATGCTTTAATTCTGAATCTATGCTTTATGTCTCCTATTAGACTAAAGGTGCTATTCCCTGTGGGTTTTGCTACTGTTCCCTCTTTAAAGCTGCTGAGCAATATTGCTCCATGTCATGATTTGCAGTACTTTTTTAGTTCCCCACAAACTGATGTTGGAGTCAACTTCTCAAACTTGTTATGAGGGCAATGTATGTATTGCTTATTAAAAAAAAAAAAAAAAAAAAAAGAAAAGAAAAGAAAAGAAAACTACACCAAAAAAACCCCAAACAAACATACTATTATTTTATTTTTCAAAGAGAAAAGAATGTGTTTAATGAATGAATCACAGAATCGTAGAATCACAGAGTGTTAGGGGTTGGAAGCAAGACTGTCTAGGGCAGGACTCACAAGAATGAACCTGTGTGAATTTTGAAAGTCTCCAGAGAAGCAGACTCCACAACCTCTCCAGGCAGCCTGTTCCAGTGCTCTGTCAACCGCATTGTTAAGAAGTTTCTTCATAGGTTGACGTGGGACCTCCTGTGTTCTAGCTTGTACCCATTGTTCTTTGTCCTATCAATGGGCACCACTGAAAAGAGGCTGGCAGCTGCATCCTGACACCTACCCCCCAGATATTTATAGAGATTAATAAGATCACCCCTCATCCTTTTCTTCTCACAACTAAACAACCCCAGTTTTCTCAGTCTTTCTTCACAGGAGAGATGTTCAAGTGAAAGATGTATTAGAGGTGTTATGTAATCCTGTAAGATACTGCTCAATGCACTTCTGCAACGCTTCCACTGCTAGTGAGGTCCATTGTTATAGGTGTCTGCTCAGAATGCATTCTTACAATATCCAGAACATTGATACCATAGTGCAGTAATTACATTGATTTTCTTATCCTTCTAATGTAAGATGCGATATAACATTCATTAGATGTAAAGCCTGACACAGAGATGATTTTCTCTTCAACCCTGCACTTGGGGTTGTGTGTACCAGGCGGAATACTCTGCAATTGTCTTAAAAGTGGTTAAAAGAGCACCACTGAAGGTTTCTCAGGGCACAGATACAACTCCTGCTGGCTGCTGTTGTGAACATTTGAAGCCATACAGTGGAAAATGTGTAGAAGAACCTAACACTGGCAGTATTGTGTGTGTGCAGCAGTTGTACTGGATGTGACTCAACAGTGGCAGATAAAATAGCTGAAGATTTGGTGTCTTTGGTTACACTTCCTTACAGAAACTACATTTGCAACTGGTCTTACGCTATTTAGTGACAAAAGCCCTGTAAAACTATAGGTAAAACCAACATTTAAAGGTGTTTTATTTCCTTTTAATACAACTTTTTCAGATTTCAATTTCACGTGGTTTTGGTTTGTTTTGTTTTTTTTTTTTCTGATTTAATGTGACATTCACCCCTCTCTAATTGTAATAATTTACTGCTGAAGGATTAATCAAGGGGGGAAAAAATCCAAGACAACAGTCACAACACTGTGTGGCTGGTCATAATTAGGAAAAAAAATGTTAATGTGTTGATAAGAAAAAAAGATAGGGCAATGTTATGATTTCATTTTAAATGTCACTTAGTTTTGTTTCTCTTTAGCTGTTCATGTTGAGGTACGTGGTTTATGAAATGCTTTTCAATGTAGAAGCTTGTAATGCTGCCATTAGAACCAGATATCAATTTTTTTTCCTAAGAATTGATTAAAAGTTAATTTTATATAGTGGAGGACAGGAGATGCCCATATTAGACCTGATTCAGAGCAGCCAGAAAAAAACAGTAAAGATTATTTCTTGTCTATAAACATTCCCTGTTGTGAACAAGAGTAAAGCTTGAGTATTTCATAAAATGGAGAAAATCTTAGGCTTTTCAGGGAAGAAGTGAGAAAGTTAGAAAGCCATATAAAGAAAAAGATATTCTAGAAAATTAAAGTGATCATTAAAAGTAAATTTTAAAAAATTGAATCTTTTTGAGAAAAAGTTTGTTTCAACCAAATACAAAGAAAGGCCTTGATTTTATTAATAGAAAAGACATTGTTCACACATGGTCATGTGAGCAAGTAGTTAAGATAGTTAAAAAATAAAATAATTAATCCTTATGTCTCACATATTTTTTAACATGTGGCAGTGTGGCACCATGTTGTGTTAATGAAGATAATCAATACAATATGTTCTTCAAGATTATTATGACAACTAATGAATGAATAAGTAAATTATCTGATGTGCAACAGGAGCTGGCACCCAGCAAAGTATTTATTCTCTCCTGTCATTTGTTTTTTTACATTACTTTTTTTTGTTGTTGGGCTTTTTTTGTTGTTGTTGTTTTTGTTTTTGGGTTTTTTTGGGTCTTCCTTCTGCCACACAGGACTCTCTGTATGATTTTTACTGCAACTAACTTTGCATTATTTACTGAAGTAATTTAGGTCTTAATTTGTTTTATTTTAAATTCTTATTTTAACTCTTCATAGAATCATGGAACCATAGAATCATAGAATCAGCTAGGTTGGGTGAGACCTCCAAGATCATCCAGTCCAACCTGTCACCCAGCCCTAGTCAATCAACTAACCATGGCAGTAGGTGCTTTATAACAACTCTAGTAATTTTACTGTCACTCTTTAGAAAGGTGGACATATAAAGCCTAAAGGCTAACAGACAAGTAAATAATCTGAGGTGCATTAAATAGCCATGGTCTCTTCATAGTTCAGATAAGATTAGCAAACCCAATTTAACTTCTGGCAAGACTAAACACCTGGAAACATTAAGAGCTAATTCCTTGAGTTTGAGCATTAAAAACTCTGATGAGCATCACACTGATCACAAAACTTGACCATGATGTGGCCAATTGGTCACCTAGTCACTGATGATTAAATTTAGACTATATGTGTCCTTGATTTCACTGTTTGGACAGTAGGACAAGGAAGGTTATTCTGCCCCTGGACTCAGCACTGGTCAGGTCACACCTTGAATGCTGTGTCCAGTTCTGGGCCCCTCAATTCAGGAGAGATGTTGAGGTACTGGAACATGTCCAGAGAAGGGAGATGAAGCTGGTGAGGGGCCTGGAGCACAGCCCTGTGAGGAGAGGCTGAGGGAGCTGGGAGTGTGCAGCATGGAGAAGAGGAGGCTCAGGGGTGACTGCATTGCTGTTTACAAATACCTGAAAGGATGTTGTAGCCAGGTGGCAGTCAGTCTCTTCTCCCAGGCAACCAGCAACAGAACAAGGGGACACAGTCTCAAGTTGTGCCAGCGGAGGTGTAGGCTGAATATTAGGAGGAGGTTCTTCCCAGAGAGTGATTGGCATTGGAATGGGCTCCCCAGGGAGGTGATGGAGTTGCTGTTACTGGAGGTGTTGAAGAAAAACCTGGATGGGGCACTTAGTGCCATGGTCTAGTTGCTTGGCTAGGGCTGAGTAATAGGTTGGAGTGGATGAGCTTGTAGGTCTCTTCCAGCCTGGTCGATTCTATGATTCTAAGTCCATCTATACTTCCAATAACAAAAAATGTGGGCCTAATACCTATTGCATTAGGAAAGATAAAGGGATAAATGAATGAAGGGTGAAAGACTCTAGGTGTTATCATGAAGAGAAAGGGTGTGCAGGGGAATGTAATGAACGTTATGATATCTGTAGAGAAACAGCCTAGTGGTCTGTGGATTTTTTTAATGTGTTAAGTGATATTAAAATACTGCGTAAACCAAGCTGTAAAAAATGGCTCATCGATCACTTGTAATTATTGCAATGCTCTGTTGTCTATCTGAAATCCCTCCCTGGATGTGTTCAAGGCCAGATTGGATGAGGCCTTGAGTAACCTGTACTAGTGGGAGGTGTCCCTGCCTATGGCAGGGGGTTGGAACTAGATGATCCTTGAGGTCCCTTCCAACCTTACTATTCTATGATTCTATGATTCTATGAAATAATGTGTTTACATTTCCTTTTGTGTTGTTGAAAGAACTCTATCCTATAGTTGTATGAAAAAGGAAATAATGTCCTTTGATGGACAAAGGTTATAAAAGGGCATTATTGTTTTTGTAAATATTGTTCAAAATGAAAATTGATTTTGTCAGTTTGGAAGCTGTTGTCGCCAATGGCTGTTTGGAGTTACTGTTGGTGGGTAGCAGCCAAGGGAAATTGGCTGGAGCAACAGCAGGAAATGATGTGCTAGAAAGAATTTTCAGCCCTGTCCTTGATCATCTGCATCTGAGAAAGAGGCTGATAAAAATACCCACAGAAATGGAGTCTGTATGATTTATTTACCTTCTTTGTTTGTGTTTTTTCCTTCATTTCTTTTTGAATTTTTGGCTCGTATTTCTTCCCAAAGAGTCTTGAAGGTAATAGGGAGCAACAAAAATCAAGTATTCACAAGAAAGAAAAGGATTTCTCTGGATTTTATCTTTTCTTTGTGAAAGAAAAGAAGTAGAGATACTAAGCAGTGAGGCAGCTCATGCTGCATTAATTTCCTATTATTTTACTTGCAACTAGGCAAGGACAAAGACTGACCTTTGGAGGCCAAGGACAGCTGTGGATAAGACAACTGCAGTGGTGTGTATATAGGAATAGGAGACACAGCAGATTTATTTTTGGATTTGTAACTATCCTGTAATATTTAATCTGCTTATGCTATGAAAACAGAAGTTATCTGGGGGCAGAATGCCATGATCTGTCTTTAATTGTTCACCTCGGTCATTGTCGGTGGCATACAATTTACATCGTAAAAATAGAGCTGAGGAAATTCGATAAGTTAGAAAGAAAAAAAATGAATGAAAATAAATCAGCTAATTCAAATCTGAAGATTACAAATAAGGAAAGGTGAGATTAGTCTTCCTCTAGTCTTTAGACTTCTTTTCCTGTGTAATGCATCCCCTTCACTGAATTCAGATCATAGAGTGATTTTCTTTTCCTTATTCCCCGCCTCTTTTATAACATCAAAAATACTGGACACTTCCTCCTTAAAACTGTGGCAATTTTGCTATGTTTACCAAGTCTTTAAACCATCAGAAGGAGGTTGAGATTCCATTTCTCTTTTTTTGATATAACATATCAACTTTTGCTGACACAAGGTGGAAGACTGTGAAAGAATGTCCATCTTCCACCTTCTCAGGGAAACTGGGAAGCCAAACCTCTACATGATTCCATCAGGTGCTGCCTTCTCTTAATAAACAGAATGTTACTTAGCTCCCTCCTCACTCAAATGTATTTGGTGGCGAAGAATATAGAGAGGAAATGAATAACTCTATTAAATAGGTTAATTGCATTGTCATTTAATACCTCACAATATTAGTATGCTATGTCTCTTCTGAAGGTCATGGTTTGGAAAACATTCTCCAACCTGTATCTTCTAAAAATAAGCTCAAACCAGATTACAATATCCACTCTCAGTTACAATATTTGTATTAACTAATTTTCTTTCTTTCTTTTTTTTTTAAAATGTCTGCATTATCATTACAAACACTTTGAATGACCATAGCCTGGTTTCATTTCTTGATGTCTGCCTCCTTAGTGAATTAATTTTCAGAAGAGGTCTGGACATTTAAGTGCAAAGCTGAAATTTGAACTATGTTTACTTATATTTCCACAACCTAAGTTTTCAGAAATACTAACAGGATGTAAATGATAGGTAAAACCAATACTGATATTTTCGTTTTAGAAACTTCTTTCCCCCTGGATGCCTTATGAAATCTTTGTTACTGAAAACTTTAGATAGTGGTGTAAATTAAATGTTTCATATCAATTTGGTTTGAACTATCCCATACTTTTAGATTTTCCTTAGCTGGGAGATTATCTTTTATTATACAATTTCAGTGCTGAAGTGAAGGATCTACAATTAGAAACTTCTTCTTTCAATTTACTGAAATTAGGCCAAGCTAACACATGACTGCTTTCCTATATAATTAGCTATGAAGCATTATCATATTTCTAATGTCCCTTTGTCCTTGTTTAATACTGGTTCAATGTTAAAATCAGTTTAATTTAAATTTAATTTAATTATTTTCTTTAATTATTGAATGTATTTATTACTTTAATTAATATGAAGTTTTGTCCTTTTAATAGGCAACCTTGTGAGACTAGGGAGTCCCATGAAGAAAAACAGACAGCCTACAAGAAGTACGCTACTCACACTTAGAAAGTGTTCACACACAATACCTGCCTCTCCATTTACAGTAGTAATTTACTTAATCATATTTAATGACTTCCTTATTCTTTTGTTTCAAATGATTTTTAAAATATTCCAGTGTAACGTAGGACAAGTGAATATTTCAAGGGTTATTTCCTTTTTCCAACTACTTAGATATTTTTATAGTGGGACTTGTCAACATACTAAATTGCACAGGTAGAGGACGTTAATTTCTATTGATAAACTATCGTAACTTGAATCTAGTGGAACATTCAGGGTGAGAAGTATAGAAGGTATATCTGTGATAGATATTCATAATCTGTTAAGAATGATGTTTTTTAATTCCTGTGTGAATATTAATTTTGATTATTAATGTTCAAAAATTCAGGAAAATTCCCTGAGATTCTTTGGATTTTCAGTCGGCAGGAAGTATCATAGAACCATAGAATGATAAGGTTGGAAGGGACCTCAAGGATCATCTAGTTCCAACTCCCTGCCATAGGCAGGGACACTTCCCACTAGTACAGGTTACTCAGGTCTTTGTCCAACCTGGCCTTGAACACCTCCAGGAAGGGAAGCAAGTATTGCACAAAGGATATTTATGAACACAGAATTAAACATTTTAAACAATCAGGACTTGGAAAATAGGAATGAGAAAAGAGGAACAATTCTAACTATGCTTACAGGGCCTTAGCATTAACTCCAGCAGATGTACTCATGACTCCTTTGTCGCTGAGCAAGTTTCCTGTACAAGAAGGCTTCCAAAACTCACAATAATGATCCTGCAGTAAAATACAAAATATTCCAGGCAGAGGGAAGGAGAGAAGAGCTGAGTTACTGCTGAGCTACCAGTGCAACAGCTACAAACACATGGCTGCAGTGATTCCTAGTTAAGGACTGTCATACTGTTAATAACCTGTTATGAATTATGATTATTAATATCTGTATAAATATTTTTATTATTAATATTTGACAATTTGGGAAAATTCCCTCAGATTCTTTGGATTTCTGGTCAACAGGAAATAGTTGCACAACGGATATTTATTAACACAGAATTAAACAGTTTAAACAATCAGAACTTGGAAAAATAGGAACGTGAAACAGGAAAAATTCTAACTATGTTGCAGAGGCTTAGCATTAATTCTAGCAGATGTACTCACGATGCCCTGGGTCCCTAAGTAAGTTTCCCTTATAAGAACGCTTCCAAAAACTCATGATAATGATCCTGTGGTAAATACAAAATATTCCAGGTAGAGGGGAAGAGAGAGAGAGATGAGTTGCAGATGAGTTGAGCCAGTGTAAGCTGCGAACACGTGGCCACAGCAATTCCCATTTTAACGAGCCACTAAGGGGTACTGCAGAAAGGCTTGTATGAAAGGCTTCTGTGCAGAAATGCTATCTCTGTAGAAAGGTGCGACTTCTAAATCACCCCCACTTAAATAGACCAATTTGAAAATTAGACTGACCAACAGGCATTTAGCATCCTTGTTCTGCCCAATGAATTTAAAGCTTCGTGCCTCGTGTGACCACGCAGGCATGTTGAGGGGCTGCACCAGACACAAGGCTTTGTTTTGCTCATCTACTTCAACTTCCGGACCCTGAACAGGAGGAGGAAGAGAGAGGGTTTAAACCAGCCTGGCAGGATTTATGTCCTACCAGGACAAGGAGCTGTGCATGGGGTACTGCTCCCAGTGGAGGGTTGGTTGCAGAAAGGCGGAAAGGCAGCGGTTTCTAAATCACCTGCCATTAAATAGATAGTTTTGAAAATGCCACTGGCCATTGTTCTGCCCAATGAATTCAAAGCTTTGTGCCTCGTGTGACCACACAGGCACGTTGAAGGGCAGCACAACACCTGACATGTGGTGCTAAGCTCCTATTCCTCAAGGCTTTGCCACTCCATTGTTTGCCCATTCTACTCGACTCCAGGACCCACAACAACAGGAGGAGACCAAGGGTTAAACTGGCCCGGTAGAATTTATGCCCTGCCAGGTCAATATCACCACATTTAATAAAAGGCATTACAACCAGAGTGGTTTTAAGAGCTCATTTTACGTAGCATTCTGTTGTCTCCCTCTGCTTCTTCTCTCCCTCTGCTGCTTTGCATGAACCCTCTAGTGAAGAGCAGTAGGGTGACAACACATCCTGAGACAGCATTTATTTTCAGATATAAGTGTCAGTCTGACAATTAGCCATCCTGCTATTCTTATTTAGCATCAGAGGTCAGAAACTGAATTGAAAAATTATTCCAACTAATTATCAGGAAGTCAGGAGAAGCACCTCCAATTCTTATCTGGATTCTACCTTGCTTCCCTTATAACTAGTAATTGGGACTGTGAGGAGGGGTTTCTGTCTCTTCGAAGGAATGGCTAAAGCTGTAATAAAAGTAAGCATCATCCCACATATCTTTCAGAGGACAAAAAATCATCCTAAGTAGGTGTAGTGTTAGGCTTGATACTTCACTCCCTGTCAAATATATGGCTGAAAACTCTGTCCTCATACATCCTTCTCTGCATAATTAATAGGATTTTCCAGCACTTGTCCAGCATGTATCAGGACATCTGGTAGCCTCAAGCTTGAATTTAACTGACTGATTCTTGCCTGATGCACTATCAGAATTTGAGCACACTGACAGCAAAGAGACATAGTTCCTTCATTATGTTTCACTGCATTTTGCTGAATTGTTGTTCTTGATTTGTATTGTGTAGGCAAAATGAATTTGCCAAAGTAAAGCAAAGAAAATGCCACACTGAAAACTTTAAACTGTGTTTAGTTTGTGTTTTGGATTCTTAGTTCTATGCCTTCATGAGTGGCATATATTATCCTATGTCATTGAACACAACCTGAAAATAGCTGGAATCCACAAGCTAAGGAAAAGGGATACTTTTTTGTTGTTGTTGTTGTTGGTGGTGGTTTTTTGTTTTTTTTTTTGTAAAACTAGTTCTTATAGGCATGAAAATTAACTGGGGAGATCAATGGAAATAAGTGCTGTCAACACAATCAGTGCCATTGCTTTCTGGAAACCAGTAAGAGGCTCATGACTTTTAATGAGAGAAGATGCTCTCTCCCAAGAAAACCTTCAAATAAATTATTTCAGAAACAAAATAATCAATGAATGATGAAAATTCAGAAGACAGCCTTCCGGTTCTCCTGACAGAGCTGTGACACAGAATCAGAGTGGTTTAGGGTGGAAGGGACATCAAAGCTCATCCAGTTCCAACCCCCTGCCATAGACAGGGACACCTCCCACTAGAACAGGTCACTCAAGGCTTCGTCCAACCTGGCATTGAACACCTCCAGGGAGGGAGCAGCCACAACCTCCCTGGGCAACCTCCCTGGGCAACCTGTGCCAGTGTCTCATCACCCTTACTATAAATAACTTCTTCCTAATATCTAGTCTAAATCTCCCCTCTGCCAGTTTAAACCCATTGCCCCTTGTCCTGTCATTGCAATACGTAATTAGGGAAATGTGGGTACTCTGTAGGGACTGCTAAAGTTGTAGATCCTTGTGGCAATAACCTCCATTTTAAGTTGCCAGCAATATAAAAATTATATGAAAACCACTTCAGCCACTTGATCAGAATGCAAAAATTGTAGGGGGGAGAAAAAAAGGATAAATAATGCGGAATTTACACCAGACGGAATAAATAACCACACTTGTACAGAATGCGGAAGTTAAATGAAATTATTATTTACATAAGTATACTAAGTACAAAAGGTAATAAATATATACATAAAAATATATACATTTATAACCCAACAATAGCCCAGACACCCCTGGACGAGGCCTGAATGGCTGCGATACACAGTTGAAATAGAATCGTACAATCATAGACTCATAGAAGTGTAGAATCGTAGAATCGTAAAATCAACCAGGTTGGAAGAGACGTCCAAGATCATCCAGTCCAGCCTATCACCCAGTCCTAACCAATCAACTAGACCATGACACTAAGTGCCCCATNAAGGCTTTGCCACTCCATTGTTTGCCCATTCTACTCGACTCCAGGACCCACAACAACAGGAGGAGACCAAGGGTTAAACTGGCCCGGTAGAATTTATGCCCTGCCAGGTCAATATCACCACATTTAATAAAAGGCATTACAACCAGAGTGGTTTTAAGAGCTCATTTTACGTAGCATTCTGTTGTCTCCCTCTGCTTCTTCTCTCCCTCTGCTGCTTTGCATGAACCCTCTAGTGAAGAGCAGTAGGGTGACAACACATCCTGAGACAGCATTTATTTTCAGATATAAGTGTCAGTCTGACAATTAGCCATCCTGCTATTCTTATTTAGCATCAGAGGTCAGAAACTGAATTGAAAAATTATTCCAACTAATTATCAGGAAGTCAGGAGAAGCACCTCCAATTCTTATCTGGATTCTACCTTGCTTCCCTTATAACTAGTAATTGGGACTGTGAGGAGGGGTTTCTGTCTCTTCGAAGGAATGGCTAAAGCTGTAATAAAAGTAAGCATCATCCCACATATCTTTCAGAGGACAAAAAATCATCCTAAGTAGGTGTAGTGTTAGGCTTGATACTTCACTCCCTGTCAAATATATGGCTGAAAACTCTGTCCTCATACATCCTTCTCTGCATAATTAATAGGATTTTCCAGCACTTGTCCAGCATGTATCAGGACATCTGGTAGCCTCAAGCTTGAATTTAACTGACTGATTCTTGCCTGATGCACTATCAGAATTTGAGCACACTGACAGCAAAGAGACATAGTTCCTTCATTATGTTTCACCGCATTTTGCTGAATTGTTGTTCTTGATTTGTATTGTGTAGGCAAAATGAATTTGCCAAAGTAAAGCAAAGAAAATGCCACACTGAAAACTTTAAACTGTGTTTAGTTTGTGTTTTGGATTCTTAGTTCTATGCCTTCATGAGTGGCATATATTATCCTATGTCATTGAACACAACCTGAAAATAGCTGGAATCCACAAGCTAAGGAAAAGGGATACTTTTTTGTTGTTGTTGTTGTTGGTGGTGGTTTTTTGTTTTTTTTTTTGTAAAACTAGTTCTTATAGGCATGAAAATTAACTGGGGAGATCAATGGAAATAAGTGCTGTCAACACAATCAGTGCCATTGCTTTCTGGAAACCAGTAAGAGGCTCATGACTTTTAATGAGAGAAGATGCTCTCTCCCAAGAAAACCTTCAAATAAATTATTTCAGAAACAAAATAATCAATGAATGATGAAAATTCAGAAGACAGCCTTCCGGTTCTCCTGACAGAGCTGTGACACAGAATCAGAGTGGTTTAGGGTGGAAGGGACATCAAAGCTCATCCAGTTCCAACCCCCTGCCATAGACAGGGACACCTCCCACTAGAACAGGTCACTCAAGGCTTCGTCCAACCTGGCATTGAACACCTCCAGGGAGGGAGCAGCCACAACCTCCCTGGGCAACCTCCCTGGGCAACCTGTGCCAGTGTCTCATCACCCTTACTATAAATAACTTCTTCCTAATATCTAGTCTAAATCTCCCCTCTGCCAGTTTAAACCCATTGCCCCTTGTCCTGTCATTGCAATACGTAATTAGGGAAATGTGGGTACTCTGTAGGGACTGCTAAAGTTGTAGATCCTTGTGGCAATAACCTCCATTTTAAGTTGCCAGCAATATAAAAATTATATGAAAACCACTTCAGCCACTTGATCAGAATGCAAAAATTGTAGGGGGGAGAAAAAAAGGATAAATAATGCGGAATTTACACCAGACGGAATAAATAACCACACTTGTACAGAATGCGGAAGTTAAATGAAATTATTATTTACATAAGTATACTAAGTACAAAAGGTAATAAATATATACATAAAAATATATACATTTATAACCCAACAATAGCCCAGACACCCCTGGACGAGGCCTGAATGGCTGCGATACACAGTTGAAATAGAATCGTACAATCATAGACTCATAGAAGTGTAGAATCGTAGAATCGTAAAATCAACCAGGTTGGAAGAGACGTCCAAGATCATCCAGTCCAGCCTATCACCCAGTCCTAACCAATCAACTAGACCATGACACTAAGTGCCCCATTCAGGCTTTTCTTCAACACCTCCAGGCACAGCAACTCCACCACCTCCCTGGGCAGCCCATTCCAATGCCAGTCACTCTTTCTGGGAAGAACTTCTTCCTAATATCCAGCGTAGACCTTCCCTGGCACAACTTGAGACTGTCTCCCCATCCTCGCCACACCAGACCTTACCTCCCAAACACAGATCAAAGATAAGCAAGGGAGGAGTAAGACGAGCAAGAGCAAAGTGAAGAACACTGAAGAACAAAGAACAGAGAATGAAGAGAGAAAGAAGAACTTCAACTTATATAGAGATTTGCAGGGTAATGGGATAAAAAATATTTCATATTGCCCTATCCAACTCCCTGGGGACTGTGCACCCCCTGGTACTCTAGAATACTCTTGAAAACTTTTATTAATAATAATACATCTGTCCTAAATCTATAACGCAAAGTTATCAGTGTGCTAGATTAGATATGAATGTGTTGTGTGGTGTATTTGTGTGCAAATAGCACAGACATCCATCTTTAGTTAATGTCATCTTCTATGACTGTAGCCTCCAAGTCTGACTCTGAGCTAGTATGCATTTCATAGCTTAATACATGGCTGATCTATTATGACAGTTTCCAGGGACAAAGAACTGTCCTGTTTTATTTATTTATTTCTGTGTTGGACAAGTAATGGTCCAAGGTGATGGTTAACCCACTTAACCCATTATCCTGGCTCAATTCCATGCATCTCAACTAAGCAACAATCTGCGCTTTCAGGTTATGGCATATTTAATGTTTGAACTTTGTCTGTTCTGCCAAGTAAGGAGGAATTCTATAGCTTCTTCTTGAAAATACTATATTCCAGTGCTTTAAAGAAAGGCTGACAACGTACACAAGAATCTCTGCATGAAATGAATCTTCAGCCAGTAAAACACTTGCAACCACTATTTTATATATATATGTGTGTGTGTGTATATATATATATACACATATGTATATATACTGACACTTTCTTCTGCAACATATAAAATTAAAATATGGAATCATAGAATCATAGAATGGTAAGGTTGG
>VWZE01014144.1:0-43963 GCA_013396675.1 Eubucco bourcierii
TGTGGGGGGGTGGGTAACTCCCAAACCTTCACATATTCAAAGAGTTTTTCTCTGCTGTTTATTAGGATTTTGAGATTGTCATGATCTGTCAGTAAAATAGGAAATAACACCTTTCTTGCTACTAATTTGTCAAGGCTCAGCTGTTCTATGTAGCTGCCCTTGTTTAAATGTAGCAGAAGGCATAGAACTTACCTATGACTGTTGAAGCAGAAGAACAGAATTGGGAGCATGCTTCAGTGACAGGCTACAAAGAGTTCAAATTAGTAAGTGAGGGAGCAGGAGAAACTAGAAGGAAGCTGTATCTTTGTGATTTATTCCATATGTCAGTCTCTTTAAATCGGAATGTAGGAATCGCATGCTTCTGTAAAGTTTTCTTAGGCACAACAGAAGTAATCTAATTTTTTTGGGTCTCTTTCTTTATTTTACCTCCTTGAAATAAAATGTCCAGGACACACAAGTAATTTAATGAAGATGGACTAAATTATAATCTTTGTTCAGAATAAATCTAGAATTTACTAAGTAGTCAATGAAGTATGGGTACTCTTTGTCTGTTAAGAGATGTGTAAGCTGCTGTAGCGTTTAAAATACTATGTTCTAGAGAGTGCTAACTCTGCTGCTAGAGGATGCAGGCAGTTGCTGGAGCAGATGGGTACTATATTGCCAGTGCTAAGTGCCAAATTTCTGGCCCATCAACTCTTTTGGGCTTCTAACTTCCAGAATGTTTTCTGTGAGAGATTGAGAAAGTAGGTCCCAGTCTCCCTTCACAGCTTCAGTATCTTTAGGAACCTGTGAACAGAGCTGTATGCAGTGGGGCCTGGTGCCGAATGCAGCTGATGAAGATAAACTATGTTAAATTTCATTAAAATTAGAGTGAAAGGAGTATGAAAGTCTAGCTAAAGTGTTTTGGGTTTTTGGAGGTTTTGTTTTTTGGTTTTTTTTTTTTTTTTCCTATTTCAATATTCTCCCTCACTCCAGCCTAAAACTCGCCAAATACGTAATGAATAAGAGTTGTGCTCCTTCCTATGTATCCACAATACAGTATGTGGTCCCTGTAGAGTTTGTGCCTGCAAAGCACATTTTATCATGGTCAGAAGGCGTTTGAATAGGAAAACAGTTTTTCATTTCGCATACTTTTTCGATGTAGTTTGTCAGTTGTCTACTAAAATGCTTGTGGACATTAAAGAAAAAAAAAATAAGCAAAAGTTCAGTGCTCTCGGAAACATTGGAAACAGATGCAAACAAAATCTGGGCCACGTGATTTCTAGCATGACTGGACCATATGGTGAATGACCCTATCTCAGTCCTGGCTTGGAACAACATGACCTTGAGATCTGTACAAAATTTTGCTCTTTGGCTGTATTTTGCTGGGGAAAATAGTAAACTATCATGTCAGGAAACATAATACGTTGCAAGTGATGTGAAGCAAAATGTGTAGGGAAGGATAGTTTATTTTGAAATAATTTGTATTAATATTGAAAACTGCTGTGATGGTTTGGGAGTTCCCCGCCCCTCCACACTCTATGAAAATCACCCAGACTAGACTCAGCCAGCTGGAAGTTAAGGAATGAAACTCTATTTACAGCTTAGCACAATATACAAGCAGACATTTATAATATATTGCAATATATATATACAGTTACATACAGAAATATACAAGTTAAAAGTAATACAGAAACACAATGCCCCTCCCAGAAATCAGAGTTCTCCTGGAGAGGCTCCCAACCACCCTTCCAGCTTCTTTCCTCCCCTCTGCCTTATCCCAGAATCTGCCTTATGTGCAAGGTGAGTTTGGAGGATGGGAAAGGGGGGTTAGAAGCAGAGTGATTAGTTGGGTTACACAGTAGGAGACCAGAAGACACAGCAGCTCCCAGAGAGAAAGAGATTCTGTCTTACCTATGTTTGTGTCCTTGTTTTTATACATCTCAGCAAGTCTATGAGGGAAGTAGACATCACTGTTGTTTTCTTTTCACAGCGTATAATCTATTTTTTTTTCATGAAAATGTTCCAATTAGCCTCAAACCAGCACAACTGCTTATGATTTTTCCCTTTGTGTTAGACATTATCACTTTTACAGGATGGGTCATGTCTTTTATTACCCCCTGTGAAGACACACCCAGTTTACCATTTCTGTGCTTCAGCTGAGGAAATAGCTAGTATGGGAAAGAGATTTTCAAATCTTGGTACCCCTACCAATTTTCTGTTTTCATCTGTCCACCAAACAGATGATAATTTTTGCCTCTTACTAATCTGGATTTGAGATGATCTATCAGTAATCTAAAGAAATTCTTTTTAATCTTCTGAGCTGTTCAATCCCACCTACATTTCATTATCGAAAATATTTTCCACATTTTTCTCTTTCAAAATGGAGCGACTAGAGAAAAATGACTTTGGCATCGTCTGAATGAAATACTGTCCTGTTGACATAGCCTCTCTCACAAATATTAGTTCCACTTCTATTGCTTTATACTAAATCATTGCAGCTGTTCCTGTGGTACTTTTCATTTTAAAATATTTATCCAAGTGAAGACAAGAAATGAAACTGTTATAATGAGAAAGTCTAAAATAAATCTAGATGCAAATTGTATGGTCCAGCATTGGCAGTAATAATGTCAGAAACTAAACATGTTGTGTGTTTTGTCTTCTTGATGTACTGGAGTGAGGATGGGGATTTAGGGATATTCTGAATTATAGGTCTCTGTTCCTAATCCAAATATAGCAAATGAAATTTCACCTTAGGGAAAAACACTTCAGTTACTAGAAAAGCAGCTTGGCTTTGCATACAGAAATGCAGTAATATTTGTGTAGGAGCAACATAGGGCTGAAGCTCTCCTTATTTATCTCTCTGACAATATGTTAACATTTTCATTTTTACAGTTTATAATAAAAAACAAAACAAACCCATAAACCAAAAAACAAAATAACTGCCTCCTCCCCCCTCAAGTAAAAGAAACAAAAAGACCCCCAAAACAAAACCCAAAAAATCAACAACAAAGCCCAAAACAAAACCACACCAAAAAAACTCCAATAAAAAACCCCAAGCAAGCCACAGTAGAAATTGTAAAATTACAATTTTACCTGTTGCTTGTTTCCTGAATGTCTTTAAAATCACTTCTATACTTTTAGTGTTAGAGGCAGGACATTAAAACATAGGACTCTATGATGAAGGTGTCATTCAGCAAGTCTCAACACGTGTACTAACAGTTATCCACTGATAAAAGGTACTGTGTTTGGTAACATATAGTCCATTTAAGCCAGTTTAGATAAACTGTGGCTTGAGAAGGTGATAAAAGAATAGATCTGGATTTATTTGAAAGTGAAAAAAATATAATTTAGTGCTATAGCAAATACTGACTGAAAAGCATTTACCCCAAGCATGAATAAGAGAGGTGTTCCAAGACAGACTGCATAATCAGTACAGAGTACAGGACTTGGGCAGAACAGCAGATGGGTTGAAAAGTGGTTTTGTGTTCATCTTGTGCCTTTTCTCCTTGCCTAAGAGCTCCAAAATACTACTTTGGCTGAAGTAATTGTAAGCTGTAGCTGGCTATCCACAGCCTCAGTGGCTCACTGTGGCAGTTTGGGGCTGCTGAGAAAAACAAAGACATAGCTGCTGAACCTTGTGGAGTGTCTTGCTCTGGTGTTAAGTCAGTGGTGATTGTGACACCTGCAAATATCCTTTACTCTGGAAGGATTACTCTACTTCGCTCCTGGTAAAATCAAACAAAGAGGAACCACCAGGTAGGCAACAGAGTTAATGCAGGTAGAATTTCAGTCCCAAACTCTAAGAAGACAGTCACAATGGTAAAAATTCTTTTTATCCTTAAAGATTACAGCAAGAAGAGAAATAGTAGAACATGTACATTCCATATTTCTGACTTCTACCTTCAGGGATATTTTTCTCCAAACTTTTGGTACAGTCTTTATTTTTGTGCCCCTGATACCAGAGTATCAAATGATAAGCTAGCTTTAAGCAGTGCTACATAAACATGAGCAATCTAAAAGCTAATTGGAACCTTGAAAACATCTGAATAATAAAATCTTAAACCCCCTATACAATTTCCTAAATATACTGTAAATCACTTAAAGAGATCCTACATGAAATATGTTCTTACTTTTATAAGCATGTAGGAATATGCTTTTACTTATGAATAAGTATATATGGATAATGGTTTTGGAGATATACTTGACAGCTGATGATGAAATAAACTCTCTTAACCTTACCATGGAGGTAAAGGAATATCTCCCTTTGTTTAAAATTAAAGTATCTGCTATTACCTGTGGCCTGGATCCAATGCACCGTGGAAAATCTCACTGAAATGACAGGCAGCCAAACAGACAATTTTTCTGTCTGGATTTGTGACAACTGCATTGATTTATGGATAAACATTTAGTATATGCACTAATTTATACCACTTAGTTTAAAAATAGACAGGCAGTTCCAGAAGGCTTAAACACAGCTATTAATAAAATGAAAGTAATGGTGACTGGCTTCATTAACCTCTCAGTTACTAGAACGAAGGAGCCTTGCTTCACAAACATTTGCATTCACCTCGCTCTAACAACATGCAGCGGAATCACTCTCCTAGCTATAGGTTAAACCCTGACAACTGAGTCCTGGGCTGCATCAAGAGCAGCGTGGGCAGCAGGGCAAGGGAGAGGATTCTGCCCCTTTACTCTGCTCTCTTCAGACTCCACCTGGAGTACTGCGTGCAGTTCTGGAACCCTCAGCACAGGAAGGACATGGAACTGTTGGAGTAGGTCTAGAGGAGGGCCACGGGGATGATCAGAGGACTGGAGCAGCTCTCCTATGAGGACAGACAGAGAGTTGGGGCTCTTCAGCCTGGGGAAGAGAAGGCTTCGAGGAGACCTTAGATTATCCTTCCAGTATCTGAAGGGGGCCTTCAGGAAGATTGGGGAGAGACTATTTACAAGGTCTTGCAATGACAGGGCAAGGGGCAATGGGTTTGAACTGGCAGAGGGAAGATTTAGACTGGGTGTTAGGAGGAAGTTCTTTCCAGTGAGGGTGGTGAGGCAGCGGCAGAGGTTGCCCAGGGAGGTTGTGGCTGCTCCCTCCCTGGAGGTGTTCAAGGCCAGGTTGGACGAGGTCTTGAGTGGGCTGTAGTAGTGGGAGGTGTCCCTGCCTATGGCAGGGGGTTGGAATTGGCTAATCCTTGAGGTCCCTTCCAACCTTACCATTCCATGATTCTGTAACTCCAGGAACAGAATGTAAAATTGTGGTATCCTAAAATGATGGTTTAGAAATACTTTTAATATTACTCTGCAAGAATGAAAATGTGCACTGTTAAATGGTATAGGAAGATGAAATACTCAATTCAGGAATGTTTTAGTTTAGCTATCACTGTTTCCTATTGTATCTAAAAGAGAGAACAGCAGCCTGCTATGCACTCTGTTATTGTCATTTCTTTCAGTATTGTTTCTGACTGTGCTTGCTACAGATCAGTAGAAAAGGAAAGGTAGAAAGGAAGAACTGTCTGATTTAACTGACTGTAAATAGGCAATTAATAGGGATGAAGAATGAAAATGTCATATGTTTTAAAATTATTTCACTTTTGTTAGCTTTCATAATGGAAAAATTACTAAGGGAAAATTGTGAGTATCCAATGTATTGTCTGGATGCTCTTTTGTTAAAGATTTGATCATATTTAAACCTTCTTTTTCAAAGTCCAAATTGATGTGTCATTAGGCCTCCCCAGAAATGTAGATAAATTTTATTATAAATCAAAAACCATACACACATGGATATTACATTCAGCATATGTAGATCATTATAACTAGTAATCAGTAGTTAGTTATCAATATTAGTATTAGTTATCGATATCAAAATACCAAACACATTAAAAGGACACTGATAACAAGAGACTGGATTTTTTTTACTTTGGTAAAATGGTCTTTACAGGAAATAGAAACGTCCAGGTCCCATTTCCCTAAAATGCAGTCAAAACTAACAAACTTCTTCTACCCCTAAACTGCCACCTACTGTTTCTCCAGCCTTTGTTATCTTATGTTTTTGGTTGTTTTTTGTTTGTTTGTTTTAAAAAATGTGGTCTTAATAAGGAAAAAACCAACCAACCAAACAAACCAAAAAAAACTAATCCAAAACCACCCAACCCCAAAAAAACAAAAAAAAGAAGGAAAAAAAAAAAACCCAGATATGTATCAGAAATAAACCCAGGGTATCTCTTGGCTTTAGGGAATGAAGGAGATTGTGTTGAGTTTAAACTGTTATCTTTCCACCTCAAAAGGGCTGGTGATTGCAGAAGTGGAGTAGGGTATGCAATTCAGGGTACAGTAAGATAGACATAGTGACCTGTGTCTGTTGAACAGATAAAGGAGAGAGAAGGAATAAGATTGAAACAAAAAGAGAGCAGAGATCTATAACCATTGGAACAAATTCTGAGAACAGAAATTTACTGAGTCTTACCACTTAAGTAGCTATGAAATGCAGTATTAGAGGTATGCAATCTCTCCACCTGCTGTGCCTGGCACTGAAGGCAGGCAGCTGCACACTGCTGTTATCAATTATTCTCTTTGCTCAAGTGACAAAAGTATATCCTGAAAACATTAGAGTTTCTAATCCAAAAGTCGAAAGGTGCACACTGAAATAACATCTTAGGTACAGATAGAAGATTTCTGTATATGCAAAAATAAAACTAAAAGTTGCACTTGATTAAAATTATAACAGAAGGTGCCTCTCAACCTCTCTTCTGTAAGACATGAAAATCTTGTGTCATTATGTAACTTTCAAGTGCTTGATAACCTTTGCTCTATTTTGATGTGCTTTGCTGGTGATTCACTGTGCACACAAGCATCAAGGTATGCTTGTGCACATAATAATTTCATAGAATGTAAGGTTGGAAGAGACCTCAGAGATCTAGTTCCAACCCCCTGCTATAGGCAGGGACACCTCCCGCTAGTACAGCTCACTCAAGGCCTCCTCCAACCTGGCCTTCAACCCCTCCAGGGAGGGACCAGCCACAACCTCCCTGGGCAACCTGTGCCACTGTCTCACCACCCTCACTGAAAAGAACTCCCTCCTAACATCCAATCTAAATCTCCCCTCTGCCAGTTTAAACCCATTAGCCCCTTGTCCTGTCATTGCAAGACCTTGTAAATAGTCCCTCCCCAGCCTTCCTGTAGGCCCCCTTCAGATACTGGAAGGCTACTATCAGGTCTCCTCAAAGCTTTCTCTTCTCCAGGCTGAAGTTCCTCAACTCTCTGTCCTCGTAGCAGAGCAGCTCCGGCTCTCTAATCATCTTCATGGCCCTCCTCTTGATCCCCTCCAACACTTCCATGTCCTTCCTGTGCTGAAGGCTCCAGAACTGCACACAGTACTCCAGATGGGGTGTGAGGAGAGCAGAGCAAAGGGGCAGAATCCCGTCCTTTGCCCTGCTGGCCACACTGCTCTTGATGCAGCCTAGGACTCAGTTGGCTGTCTGGGCTGCCTGTGCACATTGCAGGTTCATATAGAGTTATGTTGGTTCACTCTAACAGACTTAGTGGCTTAAAGATTTGAGTCTTAAAAAAATCAAAGCCTACAGTGGGAACCAGTTTACTTGACTTTCAAGTAGTTTAGAACAGTGAAATTTAAATTCGACTGTATCACAAGCATGTAGCTTCTGGGGGGCTGTTGGAAACATGCAGTCCATCCCCCCTAGTGTGAATGGGCTTTTCTTTCACGCAATCAGAACTTGATCTCCAAATAAACTCCCATCAAAATTATTTTATTATCCTGTTGCAACAAACTCTTTGTCTCCTTGAGATAGCTGTAGTCTTCAATACTGTATTTCTGGAAAGAAGTTGAGGGGCCAGTAAGCATTAGTGGCATCCAGCAAATGAAATGGCAAGGACTCCCTCACTTTCTCATGTGAACTTCTTTTGCCAAGAAGACTTGCAAAATATGTTGACCCCAAGTACCAGACAGACTCTGATGTGCGGGATTGCATCCAGACAGGATGAAATAAGCTTTCTTGTGGAATACTTCGAGGGAAATGCATTCATTTTAAACTAAAAGGGAGCTGTCTCTGTAAGACACAACTGTATGTAGACTCTGTAATTATCTTGTGCTTAGAAAATCTATCTTATTCACTAGAGGAAGGTTATTTGGATAAGAAAAAACATCTGGAAGAACTCAAAAACCAAGCTGACTTATACCAGGGTGTACTTCAGTTCTGAAGAGTTCCCAATAGCATCTTTGAAATGAAGAGGCTCTGATGCCAATTTGGTCATTTGTATGGAAAATGTAGCTAAATTATTGCCTCTTAGATGTGATTTACAAGAAGTGCAAGCAGCCTTTTTATTTCTGAGCTTGCATTACATATTAAAAATGTTATCAATTTGTTTGTGTATAAGTGGGCAGAAATACCTGCAGCTAGTCTGACTTGATTGGGCATGGCAAGTACAGACATTCCCAGATGATTTGAGCTAAGCTACACTTTGATATATCCCTGAAGGTAATCTCCATAACAGTACTCACTGAAATCTATTCTAACTTAGCAGAATGCAGCTGAGAGCTACCTATTTAAATAAATTGCATAAACAAAACAGAACCAATTAGATAATGTATAGCTAGAAAGACCTTTAGCAGGTGTCAGCTAGAAGCTAGGTAGAATTTGAATCTGGAGCTGATATTCAAAAAAAGGGATATGAAACATTAAAAAGTGGGGGAAAAAAAAAAAAAACAGTGATGAGAACTACTTCCAGAAAATATTGTTACAAGCCTCCTTTTTCATACTGGCTTTCCAGTAATACAGAAATCCCATTGCATTCCCCTGCCCTCCCCAAACATTAAGCACAGCAGTGGTCTGTACATGTAAGACTTAAGGAGGAAAAACAAGGAAGTTTTAAGCAAGGGCACCATCGTTTTCTGTGAAAGAAGCTCTTTTACAGTTCCTGCTAATAATGAGTTTGGTTAGTTTCCCAGTGCTCACATCTCGTGTTCCAGATGGTCAGTGACGTGAAACTTTAATTATCATCCACAAAACAAGCTGGGAGTAAACCCTTCCTCAAAGGTAAAAAGAGCAGATGGACAACCATAATTTCATTATTATAGAAATAATAGATGGATAGAATTCCTCAGCCACCCTTTAAGATCATTCACAAATTTGTATAATTAATTTTTTGCTGTATAAATTTATAAGTTACTCTGTCATTTGACTGGTCAAGTGTCTGCTTGGTACATAATCCTTGCTAAAATTTTTGGGGATAGAAGCCAGATTGATCCTGCCTAAAGGGAAACAGCGAGTGAGATCTTTGGGCTGAGCTTCCACTCAGCTTTTTGCTTGCTTTCAGGTGATTCTGTTTTATTCCCATCCACAGTGTTACAGCCAGCCCCCTTCAGGTATGAAATCACAAATAGTATTTACTCAGAATGAGGCAATGGCCGACTCCAGACCTCCAGTTAGTCAGATCTGTAGCTCCCAGGCATTGAAATACCTGAATCTTCGTCGAGGATTCAAGGTTATGCAAGTACATGTAGTAACTCTTCCTATGCCTATTGCAGTCAAGTGCTTGTCTTTGATCTGCAAGTTCTAGGTTAGGTTTTGTGAAGGCAGCTACCCACCTAAGCTTGCCACTGCTCAAACTGAACTCATAGAATCCTCAGTTCCTCCAATTGTGTAAAATTAATTTATGTAGAAAGCTATAAAGGGAGGATATGAGGACAAGTGCCTGTATACCTGGCAGAATCTCATTCCTTTTCTGAATTCAGATTAAGTTTCTGATTGCAGTGCACCACTCTTTATAACTGGCTGTCCTAGTTCCTATACTTCTCACAGTTTCTTTGCAGTTCAGGAGCACATTTTGATGCACTATAACAATTACACATGGACATTCCTAAAGAAACAACATAACCCTGCAATATTGTACCACAGAAAAATAATCAGGTTTTCCTCTGCATATACATGACTAAACAAGTTTCTCCTCCCTCTAAGTGTCCTAGCTACAGGTTTATGTAACACCATCATGATCTGTATTTTCATAGTTGGTTTTATCTTTGTTTTGCTCAGTGTCTTGTTGATTCCCACTCTTGGAGATTTTGAAGGCATGACTGTAAGAAAGAAGCATTTATTGCTGTTATCAGTTTGACTTCTACCTTTTTCATTTCTATTTCACCATCTCTCCTTGCTCTTAGAAGTCTGTATTTTCTTCAAGCAGCAAAATGTCACACTTAAGTAATCTTTTTTACCTTTTTGTCACCCATCTGATGGCGCAAATGTTTTTCTCTCTCTCTTCTTCCTTGGCTAGAAGTATGTGTCTCTCTCTGCATGCTTTGTACCTTAGCTGGTAAAGAAAAAGGCTTATACACTTTCGAAAGAGAAGTACCAAGGCTGAGCAGTTTTATGTGTAAGTACACTAAAACTGTTAAATGTGTGCACATAAGGGCCCACTTATGAATAGAAGTGGTTTTTTTACACTGTTACTTACGTACTGATATGCCTACGACGTGTGAATGACATCTTGTCTGCCTTCGGATGTATGTTGAAATAAATAGAACTTAAATGAGTTCCTTTTCACTTCAGTGACTGAAATGCTATGGTAAAACACACTAAGAAACTGCATGAACACATGGTTAACAAAATGGCTAAAAATGCAACAGCAAAAGAGAAACAAACATTCTTTTTTTTTTTTTTTAAAAAATTTAAAAAAAAATATATTTATATATGATGACTCAATACTGAAGCAATCATAGGTTTTGTGGTTGGAAGAGACCTCAAAGATCATCAAGTCCAAGCCGTCACCACAGACCTCAAGACTAGACCATGGCACCAAGTGCCAAGTCCAAACCTGCCTTGAACACCTTCAGGGACAGTGACTCCACCACCTCCCTGGGCAGCCCATTCCAGTAGCCAAACAGGACACCAGCTGACAGGCTTCACCCTGTTCTTAGGCTGAGTGAACACCCAGGTACATACAGATGAGAAGGAAACTGAAACAAAGACAAAATATTGGCTGGTAGAAAAGTCTTTGTTTCTTAACTGACGAAACATGACAGAAAGTTTGAAGGAGTAGATATGGAAGCCTACAATGTCACTTTTAAAGGCCACTTTCTGACCATAACTGCAGTTTAAAGGAAAAAAAAAATGGTATGAGAACATTCAGCTGTCTTTTCTCTGCAAAATTTGTTATTCAAAGGGTTCAGGGATCAAAGCGTGGCAAAATCTATACAGACTAATGTTCCAAAATGGAAGGACACAGGATCCAAATTGGAGGCAGTCCATGAGAAAAGAAGAAAACTTAAAATAAGGGAAGACTCACATCTACTGATCTATGCATCAAGGAGATACCCATCCTAGTTTTCAAAGCCAATATTAATTCCCACAAATCTCAGCTCCTGACTTCATTATTCGGCAGCAGAGTTAAACTATCTTTTCATGTCCTTTAGAAAACTGCTGATGTGAATATGTAATACACAAGGAATCACAATTTGTGAGAAGTAGGAAAGTAATGCTTGCAGGTAGTGGATCATTACCTCACCAGGCCAATGATTAAGTGAAACATAAACTGAATATTTGTGTCTATATTTGGTGTCTGTCAAGTTCCTGTTCCTTCAGTCTCTGACTACATTTTTCTCTTATGTAAACTACCTTCAAGGTCAATGATACTGATAACAATTAAAGCCACAGAAATATTAAAGATACAGGTAGAAAAACAACTAAACTGAGAAAGGTTTAAAGGCTCTTATTGACCTTCTATTTGAGGTCAATTTTATCAGAAGAGTTTCTCATATTTTGAAGAGATCTGAAGTAAACTAAAATTAGTAATATGGTGACAGTATGTATCAATAAGAATCACTAATGTAACTAAAGGAGTTCTCTTGACTTCCTAAGGCAGTTATAGGGATCACTGCTTGAGAAATATCAGCCTTAGAGGGTACACAGCACAAACTGAGTGGAACTCTGGTTTCTGAGTTATTTCCACCAGAAATAGGCAACTGGGTTTCAATATTTTTTTTTCTCAACTGTGTTATTTTAGAAAGCCCCATCCAAGCTTTCAGGAGAATTTCTGTCAAGAAATAATGTTTTGAGCATGATATTACTTTGAATAGGGTACTAACAGTCTAGAATAAAAGATTTTTGGTTTGTTATTGTTTGTTTGTGTTTTCAAGCAGGGAAGAAATATAGTGTGACATGTTTGTCAGTGTCCATCCTGGGAATATATCTTGGTGATGCCCAGTGACAGGACAAGGGGCAATGGTTGAAAGTTGAAGCATAGGAAGTTCTGTGTAAACATGAGGAATTTTTTTTTTTTTCCCCACTGCGAAGGTGATTGCATGCTGGAGCAGGCTGTCCAGGGGGGTTGTGGAGTCTTCCTTTCTGGAGATACTCAAAACCTGCATTCCTGTGTGGTCTGGTATAGGTGATCCTCCTGTGGTGAGGGGGCTTGGACTGGATGAGCTTTTGAGATCACTTGCAGCCCCTAATGTTCTATGATTCTGCGAAATATTTAGGAGGAACCATGATCTTATTGTTACAAGATATTTCCTCATTGGGTACGGTAAAGCTGACCACCACCTTTATCAATTTGTTCTGCCTCTTTTATCTTCAGTTCTATGCCCTGGTATCACAAACACGCTGACATCCTCCTTTAAACTTTACTGTAGAGGATAAGGTCTGTTTATGCCAAAGAAGACAAAAGCAAGATGAACTGAGCAATCTCCCATCTGTTGGCCACGAACTTCAAGCCTTTTAAACTATTAAGTGATCTGGATTCTATGAACAGTTAATTTATTAAGCACAGATATGGCTATCACATACTGTACCTAGATCATGATAATAGACATGAAATGTATCTATTTTTAGAGAAGTAATATATACCAAGAGCATTGGGAAACAAAATTTCTTCATCATGCTAAACTGCTTGGTAAATCTTTGATCTAGTCTACAGAAGCTTGTTAAGTAGAAGGTGGCTGCAGTACCGTTCTACCAGCACAGATTTTTAGAGGGCAAAAAAAAGAGAAGGCATGCAGAGCCAGCAGGGAAATGAAGTCATGTCTTGTGCACAATGATGATACAAACACTTCTGTCACTGGCTACAATTGAAATATCTCTTGTGTAATGTTCTCTTAGATAATTTGTTAGCAGGGAACATGTATCGTTATTCATTACAGCTTTCCACATTCTGCACTCACTAAGCACTCAGCATGAGAAAGATTAAATAGCTCTGCTAAATATACTGTCTTGGTGCTAATGACCTGTTCAGTTGCCTTTCAGTCACATTTTAAACTATTTAATGTTTTGTTGGTTTTTTTTCCTACAACTTATTCCTCACTTTCTTCATCAAACCTCTCTGTGAATGCGCAAAAACTCTGCCAAATGCAAACCTACAGCACACACGCTCAAAAGATGTGCAGGTGTTTTCTAACTGAAGGTACCAGGATGTTTCTCAGTTTGGATCTTCAGATTATGGCCCACTGCTAGCAAGTGCCTAAGCACACCAACTTTCAGTGTATTTGTCTACAACAAATCATTTAAGCCAGAAATTAATGAACTGATTGTACTATATTTTCCCTCTTTATAAATTATATTAGAGAAATCAAAACATCGGTCCCACTGAATATACAGAAAATCACACTGGTTTTCCAATGACAAGAGATGCTCTAGTAAAGAGGAATTGTAATCTCCCATGAACAGCATGGAAACTGTGAGAAGATACCCAGCATTTGCATGTGCCATCCTTCCTGTAGATTCTTATACCCACATGCAGCCTAAAGGTCATAACCTAGACTTGAGTACTGAGATCTGTGGAGGTTAGAAACTCCTGATTCTTGTACTGTCTTGTAGAACTTTTCTGTCTAGATTTGCTTGACAGTTGAGTTTCATCTTTTAAAGAGAATCCACTTGCTTTGACACTACAGCTACTGAAAACTATTTGACACTACAGCTACTGAAAACTAGAGACACAAATATTCTGGGTATCCTTAAGTTGCTTGCAGCTTAATTGTTCTGTGGTCTGTAGGAACCTTGCACTAACAAAGAGTCTAAAGGAGTTATAAATGTCTTTTTAAAACAAAAACAAGTGACAGAAAAAAAAAACCCAAACAAAAAAAACCTTACTTTTTTTTGGCACCATTTCCCAATTCTAATAGCTGCTTTTATGCTTTTCTATCTGCTCTCCCTTCTGAGACTTCTATTTTTTGTTCAGGTTTCCTTTTGCATATTTTATTATCCGAAGTACTGGATGCTCTCCTAAGTGATACATTCCAACCGTGGTCACTGAATGTGATGGCTGTGCTGTATCTGTATCTAAACATCAAATGCTGTGTTCAGGCATTTGATGGTGCTTTGAAATATAGCTCTTGCTCTAAGAACAGTGCGAGGAGTTTAGTGTAACTCAATGACTTTCTCCATAGGGCTTCAGACAAAATATAAAGCTCATTCTTTAATGAATGTAAACTCTGTAAAAGTCTATTTTTCTGAAGGATAGAATGAATCTTAGTTGGAGGAGCTGTGCTTTAAGGAGAAAGATAGTACACGAAGGAGGTTTTCTGTGAAGCACCATCAAACATCTCAGAACACTGAATTTGATTTTGTAGTGTTCTGTTATTTTAAGATTATCTGAGAGGATAATTTGTATTTCTAGCAAAGCTTCAGGATGCATATAATACATATAGAGTGGTGTTAACTTGAGATCTTGTTAATCATGTACTTAGCATTTGTGTTTTTAGGACAGCATGTACTTGTGTGATTTTGGTGCATCATTTGTGATCTGAAGATTTCTGAGAATAAAAAACCTATATATAAACTTCAGATTATGTTATCAGCTGATGCTTTGTCAGATTCAATTAGCAGAAGCAGATAAATTGAGCTGCTCTGTGCTACTTTAGTTTTAATTTTGGAAAATAGATTGCCAAACATGAACCAAACCTGCCTTGAATTTCATAGATACCTTACCTCTTAGGTGCTCATTCAGCATTATTTTTTCAAGATATCTTGTTGACATGAAGAAAGAAATAATATTACAGTATCACCAAGGTTGGAAGAGACCTCAAAGATCATAAAGTCCAACCTATCACCACAGACCTCAAGACTAGACCATGGCACCAAGTGCCACATCCAAACCTGCCTTGAACACCTCCAGGGACAGTGACTCCACCACCTCCCTGGGCAGCCCATTCCAGTAGCCAATGACTCTCTCAGTCAAGAACTTTCTCCTCACCTCCAGCCTAAATTTCCCCTGGCGCAGCTAGAGACTGTGTCCTCTTGTTCTGGTGCTGCTTGCCTGAGAGAAGATAGCAACCTACTCCTGGCTACAGACACCCTTCGGGTAGTTGTAGACAGCAAGAAGGTCTCCCCTGAACCTCCTCTTCTCCAGGCTAAACAATCCCAGCTCCCTCAGCCTCTCTCCATAGGGCTTGTGCTCGAGGCCTGTCACCAACCTCGTTGCCCTTCTCTGGACATGTTCAAGTACCTCAATATTAAATTAAAACTACACATTTTGCATAATAGTCTGCTTGCTAGAATGAAGAAAATGAACTAAAATTGCTGGATGTGAACTAAAATTTCTAATTGCTGGATATAAACTAAAATTTCTGAAGAAAATGAACTAAAATTGCATTCTGGATACACATTTACCATTAGCAATATAAGAATTCTAGTGTTTTAACAAATGAAGAACAACTCTGGAACTACATCCTTGTGATTGAATCTATGCTTGCACAAGCCACATCAGTGAGAATTTTATTAGTGATTAAAGCTTGTAATTGTCTCACCAAGCAAAGAATGGAGATGCGTGTGCTCATTATGTCAGCATGACATCCACAGCATCCTTTAGGATACTTTCTCAAACAGGAGTGCATAGAAATCCACATGCAGCTTGTGGAAAATAGCAAGGACAGCCACTCTGCAGAGGTAAAGCAGAAAGAGTGATTTGCTGTTGGAGCCGGCTGCCCAGGGCAGTGGTGGAGTCACTGTCACTGCAAGTGTTTAAAAAGAGGCTGGTACTTGGTGCCATGATTTATTTGACTAAATGGTATTTGGTGATAGGTTGGACTTGAGGACCTTAAAGGTCTTTTCCAACCTGACTGACTGTGATTCTGTGAGTTTCTTTTCATATTCCTCTGGCAATTCAAGAAATGTTAGAATACATGTTTTGGGAAGCCCAGCTCTATTTATTACCTAAGTGGAATAAGTGAAATATTTAAGATAATTAAATCCAGCGAGTCTGTGAGTTCTAGTTCTTCACCAGAGGCAGGAAGAAACTTTCCCCCTCACAGAGAGAAAAAAACCCTATAAATTAAAATGTCATAGCATATTTTATTGTGCGTGAAGGGCTGATTTTGTGACCAAGGAGAAATAAGGATGTTGGAAAGACTTGGATTTTGACATGGACTTTGTGGCTGATAAGAGTAGCAATTTACCTATTTTAAGAGGCATACTATAACGTTTCTCCTTCTGTTATGCATGTTCATTGAAGAGGGTATATTTAGATTGGATATAAGGAAGAAATTCTATACTGTGGGGGTGGTGAGACATTGGAACATGTTGCCCAGGGAGGTTGTGGGACACACACCTAATAACCTTATACCCTGTCCTACCAGCAGCATAATCACTTTCACCTCAAGTACAGTGTATCTGTAGTTATGATGCCTTCTCATCAAGGTCAGGATACTTGTCATCCACTTCAGGGTTCCTCCAGTATATTATTAATTTAAGTCCCTCCTTTCTCTCTGAGTTACATACTTTATTTACGTTTTTAGTTTAAAATGCAGTAGGAAAAAATCAGGTGTGTTGAATTCAAAGCGGTCTGGAAAACTATTCTGATGCATCCTTAAGGACATTTGGCTTATCTTCAGATAATTAAGTCCTATAGCTATTAGAGCTTGCCTTAGTTGTTTTATGTCCCAATTTCCTTACCTGTAAATAGGGGGTCTCAGTCCTTCCTAAGATCTGCCTACTACTTCATAGTCTCTAAATGAAGAAGATACATCTGTACTGATATTATTATTCTCTCTTTGCAAGGACAAAGCAGGGTTTTCTATTTTCACATAGGTTTTAATGTAAAAGCCCCAAGTTATCAGTATGGTTAAAGATTACACACTCGCTCACTGCTTCACTGGTCCTCAGAATGCTGCAGTTCATAGATTTATAGAATGGTTTAAGTTAAAGATCTTCTAGTTCCAAACCTGCCATGGGCAGGGACACTTTTCATGACACCAGGTTGCTCTAGGCCTCACCCAACTTTGCCTTTAACATCTTCAGGGAAAGTCCATCTGCAACCTCCCTGGACAATGTGTTCCAATGTCTCACCACCCTCACAGTGTAGAATTTCTTCCTAATATCCAGTCTAAATATACCCTCTTCAAGCTTTAATCCATTCCTTCTTGTCCCATCACTAAAAGCCCTTGTAAAAAGCCCTTTCCTAGCTGTCTTGTAGGCTCCCTTGGGGTATTGGAAGGCCACTGAAAGGTCTCCCTGAAGCCTTTCAGGCTGAAGAGACCCAAACTTTCTTTGACTGCCCCCATAAGGGAGTTTCTCCAGCCCTTTGATCATCTTTGTTGCCTTCCTCTGGACCCTTTCCCACAGTTCAATGTTCCTCTTGTGCTGGGGGCACCAGAACTGGATGCAGGTGGGGTCTCACAAGAGCAGAGTAGAGGGACAGTACCACCTCCTTTGTCCTGCTGTTCACATTTCTTTGGGTAAAGCTCAGGATACAGCTGGCTTTCAGGGCTGCAAGCACACATTGCCAGCTCACGTTTAGTTTTCCGTCAGCTAATACCCCCAAGTCCTCCTCATGGGCACTGCTCTTGAGCCACTCCACACCCAGCTGATATTTATGCTTGAAATTGCCCTGACCCAGGTGCAAGACCTTGCATTTTGGCCTTGTTGAACTTCATGAGGCTGGCTTGGACTCACCTCTCAAGCCTGTCCAAGGCCCTATTTGAGTCAACAGATGAAATCATCCTAGTCCAGGAATCCTCCTAGTCCTGGAATCTCAAAGATTAGGAGTAGCTCTGGGATTCCATGTTAACATCTGATATTTCAAAAGTGAAATAGTTTTAAATTGAGACCACTACTGATAATTCACACAAAAATGTTAGCTGATGATTATGCTTTGCCTTAGCAGTCATCCTTGGACTTGCAAAATCACTGCTTGAGAAGATTTTCTAAGTGGTTCTTAAATATCCGTGTAATCTAAAAGTCAGTTTATAAACTCAAGTTAGATTCTCCGTTCTCCTGTGAGTTTTTATGTCAAAGTGATCTCTGTTGATGTGTTATCTTTGAAGAATTTTGGAAGTGTTATTCTACAGAAGACAATTTAGAAGACGTGCAGCAGAACGATTGCTGATGTAGCTATATTTAAACAGGCTTCATTATATTTAACTATCCTGGTAACCTCACACATCTACTCCCAGTGCATTTACAATTTTAACTTTACTCAGAATAGATCAAGGATGTAGGAAGAAGTTTTATTGGCAAAAGATATTTTCCTAGTTCACCAGTATCTATATTCAGTTTTTCACTTGATTAGCAATGTGCTAAATGTGGATCTAATTTAGTCTCATTTTTATGTCATTGGCATAACAACAAACTTGTTTTCTCAAACAATTTGCCACTTCCAGCTTTTGCTTATAGCTAATTAATTTAGTCTCACATTACTGCCCTTATAATAATGATAGAAGGAAAAGAAAGTATTAATCAAAGTCCAAGTTGCTGTTGATATATATGTGTAGCAGGGCAAACCAGTAAGGCAGATGCCTACCCATTCCTCTCTTTCCCGTTGCCTCCTAAGAAAACAGCTTTCTCTTGTTTTCTCTCTCAATTTTACCTCAAAAATCTGACTTAAAATCTTTTTAAAATTAAAGCCAAAATAATAAAGGAAGCAACACAGTAATGTATCAATTACCTCTTCTGGGAGAGACTCCACAGTTCACCCACTTCTCAGGAAGGATCTTCCATTCAAATGTTTCTTCCATCTCCAGTTGAGGTTATTGGATTTTCTTTACAGGGTTGCCTCCCCCTGACTGAAGAATTCTGGTATTTCCTCTGTCCTTATGTTTGTTTGACTTAAGATACAACAGGCTTCAACTATTCCACAGCTAGTAGATATTTATCTGCTCTGTTTATGAAGAACTGAAGTGGTGCTGGTTCCCCAGATTCCAAAGGAGACTAACTTGCTCTTTGGTAATCAGACCATTTATAAATGTGGTTATTCCCGAATGTCTAACCTACATCTCCTCTCCTGCTCTTCAAGTCTGTAATTTCTATTCCTAGCCTAATGAGACATGAATAATTTCTCACATTTATTCCCTTTTTCTTTCCAGAAATATTTTGCCTATTTGAAGATTCATTTCAGACACTTTCCCCCTAAACTGACTCACTTATTTTAATCTCCTCCTCTCAGTACTGTTTTCTAGGCCTCTCATCATGTCTAATCAACCTGCATCTTTCTTGAAGTCCAGTGCCCCAAATCAGATCCAAGTACTGTAGTTTACACTTGCTGCCAATAAATAGAATGAAAAGATACAATAGAACATGTTAGTACATCCTATTTATTTATTTATTTTGCTATGTGTTGGTACTGATGGAAACTTGAAACTCTTCTCAGCAATGAATGCTTGTTTCCTGTCTTCTGTGAAATTTATTATTTCTATATTTGTCCTTATTGATTTTAAATAATTGCAAGAGTTGTACTGAGTTCTAATCATGTCCTTCAAAGTGTTTGCAGTCTCCTTGCAGCCCAGTATTACACATTAAAGGACTATCTTATATTGCATTAACCAACTCAGTGAAAATGTTGAATAGTATCTGCATAAGAACAGGGAACTGTATAATCTTTTAGCACATCCACCCCATTTAAGAGTTCTGTTTACACCTTGTTTTGCTAACCACCTTCTAACTGTTTCCTGAAGATCATGTTTGTCTTTATTAATGATGAGAATTTATGGATATAGTTCAAAATGAGCAATTAAAAGGGACATGATACACTGCTATGAAATAAAGTGAATTTAAATTATTCTCTGGATAGAATAATACTCTGCCAATAGTCATAATTATCCAAAGTAGTCGCATCATGTTTTGTCTTGTGGATGACTTGAAACCTCAAGAGAATTAATTCAGAAATTCAGTATTTGCTATCACATACCACAGAAATGTAGCTGGTCTGTGAGAAGTTTGAGACACTACATTGCACTAAGAACGGCCTCTGGCTTTCTGAAGGAGCTTTTGAGGATCAGAAAGAAGGGCTTGTTTTTTTGTGCAGCAACTACTCAAAGACTTGTGTAATTCATTCACAGACATCTTATAAAAATACTGAAGTGCTTTTAATTAAAGTACACCTCTTGTTTCAACCTAAGCATACAGGGACAACGTAAAGGTAGGTGAAGAACTAAGTGGCTGGAATGGCAAGTATTTGGAGGACAACAAGCAAACGTTTTTTGTGCATAGAAATGACATGTATTAGAACTCCTGACTCAGAAAGGGATGTGAACTTAAAAAGCTTAGTGACATTGTGAAAGTCTTAGATGCTTCACTGTACTTGTGGAACAGAAATCTGATTCGCTTTTTTATTTATTATTTTTTGTTGGCTTCATGGACTGAGGAAACATCTGTTAGAGGCTAAGCCTAGCGTGGTTTTGGTTGTTCCCAAGTTAGAATAGGTGTCTGTGGAGCCAGTTTGTGAAAGATATCTTTTGACATATGTAGAAACAAAGCAGTTTGCTATTAATTCCTGTAAAAAAGCATAGGCAAGTGAAATACCAGCAAACTCCAACAATCCCTAAACTATCTGTATCCAATACTTCTTTGCTGTTATGTTTGCAAATAATAAGGTAGCTCAGAAAATACATGAGACCATTACAGAAAGCACTGCTAGTATTGTAGCTCAATCTTCAGACTATAACTATTAATATCTTTCAGAACTTATGGGCTTTAATTCTTTTAGGAGGGCAGTATCAAACAGAAAGAAAATAAGATGAGACAAATCTTGCTTATGTTTCCTAAACATTTTCCCCTAAAAATAATAATTCAAATTTTAGTTATAGTCTCCTTTTATTGCTGCTCAGTCATGCTCATAGATTACTTCAGTGATAAATAAGAAGAAAGCATAAAAGTATTTTAATTTAAAGCACATTTGCGAACAGTCTTAGATAATCAGTGCATAAACAACTGCTCTACTTATAAATTATGCTCCTTAATGAGAAATTCTTCTGTTCTATGAGTAACAGAAACTAATCTTTCTGATAAATATCCAATTTTATCAATAACAACAGCAGTGCAACTCACATCTTCAGTTCAGCCGTAACCATAGTAACTTCAAATAGAGATGAGCCTTGTGATTATCAATACAGCCAAAGGTAAGGGAGTTCATATAGCTCAGAAACAGCTGTGCTTCAGGAACCCTTATGAAGGTAAATCTTTATGCTTGAGATGCCAAAAGTGTTTTTTGAAAGTAGTGCTAAAGAGACATGAAATGTCTTTGGATTGGAAGGTCATTGCACATGACATGTTAATAACAGCAGCTAAGACAAACTGCCAAAGTTGCACTTTTCAGTTCTCTTTTTTCTTTTAGTGGCTAAAGCAGAGGTCAGATCTCTTCGCTCATGTGCCAGTTTTGTTCTGTCATTCACCTTATTGCATTACAACCACTGGTAGCCTGAAGCAGCCTGTCTCTGGGCCTTATTGTTGTGTCTGCCTTTTGACCACAGAGGACTGCAGTCCTAATATTCTTAGCTGTCATCACAGATGAGAGTTTCATTTTGCAGGTCTCTGATGCTCACAGACTGAGAGGTGGGGGCTCCACTCCACACTTCAGTACCTCTTCTATAGTCTCTTTGCTGCTCTTGATAAGCCATGTGTGAACATTCCTAGAACATAGAGAGGAACTTCTCCTCCTTCTTCGAAGGGATCACACCAAAATAAAACTTCCAGAGATGTTATGTTAGAAATAAAAACACAATAGGGAACTTTTTAACTGCAAAGCAGCGGGATCTGTGCTGGTTTGCACAGATTAAAAAGCAAGAAGAGACATGACAAATTATAGTTGTTAGTAAGAATAAAGAAAAATAAAAGTACTGGTTTGATGTTTTAAATAAAAAAAGTAAAAAAGGGAAATTTAAGATTCTGTTTCTAGAAATGAAATCTCTCTCCTCAGATCAATCTCAGTTTTGAAATGGGAAAACTTTTCTGCAACAAATGATAAATTATTGGAAGGTAATGCTCTCTGCAAAATGAATGGACCACTTGAAAGTAACCTTGCTTTGCCCCTGAAGTTTCTACCTTTCCTTTTGGAAGATGTGAGAGTTTTCTAAGGCATCGATCGCGGGTGCTTAGGGATCGCAGATGCGTAAGGATCACAGTCTACAATACAAAACACAGTCTGAAGTATATCCAGTCATACATTCATTTTTTAATCTTGACTGAATTTGATGCAAAAATCTTTGTGTTTAAAGGTCTTCAGATACCCTTTAACACTAAAAGCTACAGAGGGCTGTGACAATAGTTCCTTCCTCTTCACAGTATTAGCAACTTCTTACTGGCATACATCTGTTTGCCGCTCTCCTAGTAAATTTCTTCGTTTACCACAGAAACATCTAGCAGTCATCTTTTATACTGCAAATAAGGAACTGAATCAAAACAACTTCTGCCAAACCAATAGATAAGTTTTTAACATCTTTTGGGATTTAATTGCTTTCTAGAGACAAGGGAAATTAAACATCTTTTTGAAATTAACTTATAATACTACATAGTGAAGAATTAAATGAAAAATCAGGTGGCATATCTGACAGGAATTTATTATTAATTTTAAGAGAACAATTTGTTGCTCATTCTTACTTTTGTAAGACTAATAACACTTTACCAGAGATTTTTTTTTCTTTTTTTGTTCTAGATATCACAAATAACACCATTAGACTGATTATTTTATGCCTAGTATCTATCAATTCTCCAAAGGAGGATTTTGGAATGCCAAAAATCTTTACGGAGCTTGAGATCATAATTCACTAGCAAATCCTGCAACACAATGAAATATTTTCAGCTATATCTACAACTTAATTCATTGAATACTCTCTAAGTCTTTGAAGGGCTGAAATTTACAGATAAGATTAGTGAAGACATGAAACAGTTTAGAATCCTGTGAATAGATAACAGAGAGAGCAGGAATGAATTTAACATTCAGCACAGACACTCTAGATAAGCAGAAGAGTAATTACAAACAATATTAATCAATGATAGTTTGTCATGCTAAAAGAAGTTTTCTCAACAGCAGTGTTAGATTTTTTTTTTTTTTTTTAAGGCCTATTTAAGTATCTGGGAAAAGCAATCCTTGTCATTTCTTATTCCTTCCATTCCCAGAGGAGCTACTTGGGTTTTTGTTGTTGGGTTGTTTTTTTTTCTGTTGGTTTTTTTTTTCCTTTCCCTTTCTCATGATTGCCCCAGATGAAGCAGTGGTGATTTAATACTATTATGATCAAAATCAATCCATTTGTCTTATGTATTTCTCCTCATAGTTCGGAATGTTCATTTGTGAAACTAAATAGTATTGAACTGGAAAAGGGAAAAGGAACTAAGCTAACTGCAAAAATCTATTCATAGCACAGTCAAGAAATGTACTTGGAAGATGTAAGCAACCTTTTATTCCATAAGGAATTTATTTTCTTTCTGCTTTCAGTTTCTGTGGTTTTCTCTTGCTGTAAGTGCAGGCTTCAGTTCATGTGCTGAATTTTATTGAAGTAGTTGTGTGACTTTCAAAGTGGCAGAATATTGGATGCTTGGATTAATTTCAGAGTAAAAATTTGATGCAGCTTTTAAGGCAATCTTGAGCAACCAGTTTTGTGGAACTAATGTGGTTGACATAAGATTTTTTTAAGGCACAGGAATGATAAAGGCCAAGTTCAAAGGCTTTCATTAAGTGTGGAGGGTTTGCTTAAAGAATGGAACAAATTTGTAGAACAATGTTGCTTTTTGTCAATTATTTTAATAGCCATGAATTTGAGAGAGTTATGAATAAGTTTCTCAAAGAAGGTTCTCAGGGGTAGCTAACACCAATGAAAAGGTAAGTGTCCTGAAGTTTGGAGAATATTTTTCTAATCTTCCCAGCCACTTAATTTATTAAGTTTGGGATCCAAACATAAGTAACCTTGTTACTAAATCAAACACAAACCATCTCTGGAACCAGGTTGACTTAGGACCATCAGAATATCCAAGCTTTAACACCGAATGGGAATAAAACACCAAGAACAGAAACTTTGACCATTTCTGCAGCACACACAGTTGTTATGCTCTTATTTATTCTTCTGACTTTTGAAGAAGTAATTTATTTTAAACAGTTACCTGGATCTCTGGCAGATACCAGTGATCCAAAAAATAAACAGTAAAGTGGAATTCTAATCGTTTTAAGTGGCCAAATATATGTGGCCCTGTATACCATGACCTTCACGACCTCATGTATTAATTAACTTGTCAGGAGAAAGATAAAGTATTCAGGCAGAGTATATAACCCTTGTGCTTATTTTACACAAGGAACTTAAAGAAGTTGAAGACCTTCCTTATGAGGAGAGCCTGATGGAGCTGGGGCCTTTTAGCTTGGAGAGAAGGAGACTAAGGGGTGACCTCATTCATGTTTATAAATGTGTAAGGGATGAGTGCCAGGAGGATGGAGTCAGCCTCTTAGTGATGCCCAGTGACAGGACAAGGGACAGTGGGTGGAAGTTGATGCATAGGAGGTTCCATGTGAACCTGAGGAAGAAGTTTTTCACTGTGAGGGTGACAGAGCACTGGAACAGGCTGCCCCGGGGATTTATGGAGTTTCCCTCTCTGGAGATACTCAAGAACTATCTGGATGCGTTCTGGTGTGATCTGCTCTAGGTGATCCTGCTCTGGCAGGGAGGCTGGACCAGATGATCTTTCAAGGTTCCTTCTATCCTCTGACATTCTATGATTCCATGATACAATATTAAGCAGTTTCTTGTTTTCTTCATCTTATTTTAAATATATCACATGAATACTGGACACAAAATGCTATCATATTTTTAAAACTATTTAACTGTTCCAGTATTATATTGAAATTCCAAAGCAAAGACATTTCTTAACAATAGTCAACTGCTGGCAGCAGAGGACAATGCTTTTAGGTATTTATTTTTCAAAGGGAAAGATAAAGCAAACTTAAGAAAACATTATTCAGACTAATTTATCTAATGCTGTAGAACAGTTAAACAAAGGCTGTTCTATCAGCTCTGTGGCTTACTCTAATATTTATAAATGAATTATTTTATTCTATCAGCTTATAAATGTTCACTGTATTCAAAGTTCCAGATAAGGTTTCCAAAGGAGACATATTTTACAACTCACAATGTCATTCAGACAACAAAGACACACTTCAAATTCATAGAATAGAATCGAGGGCTGGATTGTCAAGGATCATCTGGCTCCAACCCTCCCTGCCATGGGCAGGGACACCTCTTTCTAGATCACTGTTAGGAATTTGCTTTATTGTATTTCTCTAGATATATCACAAACTGAATATGTAATTTGTTTAGTTTTTTTTAAATTAGAGAAATTAACTTTCTAAATCACAGGAGCTACTCTGCAATTTAAACTGGTAAAACTGAGGTCAGACTGTTTATTCCAGCTTGTAATTCATTATTATTCAAAGGTATTTATCACTGTCCTTAGTGACAGAGATTACATGTAGTAAAACTTAAACAATTTATTTATTTATGGGAAGCTTTTCTCTTCTTAGAGTACTAGTTGCTGTAGTGAGACTACCAGCCACATCTCTGCTGCTACTAACCTTCTATTGTCATGCATTGAGGAAAGGAGTCTGAAAAGCACATTGGCTACCTCAGTACTGGTGGAAGATTCCAGTTAATATATCTATAAAGCTGAACTCTGGGAGGGCTACTATAGAACTGGAACAGTCTTGAACTAGCTGCTGTGTAAAAACAACTGTTGAGAAAGAGATCCCTCTCCCAAGGACTTTACAGAGTAATTACTACACAAGAATCTAAATGCTCAGGAATGGCTTTAGATGCAGCTCAACAGACACATATTCTTTTCAAAATTTACCTTTAGCAACTTCTGGTTTTAAGAAGAGGTCTGAAAAGAGATAGTGAAATTGCTTTGGGATTTTCTGGAAAACTGTTGTCAGAAAGTTCTAAATAGTAAAACTTCTGTCCAACCTAATGTTAGTAGAAGAGAGGTGATTCGTAGGTTTAAAGTAGGGGCAAGTGGGTATGTCTGATAGAAAATAGTGGAGAGGTTGGAGGAAGATGCAAGGATAAAAGCTTCAAGGGACTGGAAGAATGATTTTAACAGAAACATTGTTAATAGCCACAAATATTATCAGACCACATGTGCCAAAAAATGATACTAGAGTAGACAGAAAAGATAAAAGACTGGTAAAGGATTTAGGCATGCAGGTGGAAAATAGAGGCCATACATGAAACACATCTGTAAGCAACATACCCAACGTTAATCATGCTGATACAGCATCACTGATTCAATGGTGTTCATAGAATCATAGAATGGTAAGGTTGGAAGGGACCTCAAGGATCATCTAGTTCCAACTCCCTGACATAGGCAGGGACACCTCCCGCTAGTACAGGTCACCCAAGGACTTGTCCAACCTGGCCTTGAACACCTCCAGGAAGGGAGCAGCCACAACCTCCCTGGGCAACCTGTGCCAGTGTCTCACCATCCTCACTGTAAAGAACTCCCTCCTAGCTTCAGTCTAAATCTTCCCTCTGCCAGTTTAAACCCATTGCCCCTTTTCCTGTGTTTGCAAGACCTTGTAAATAGCCCTTCCCCAGCCTTCCTGTAGGCCCCCTTCAGATACCACACTAAACCTGAATGCAGCTGGTAAAAAGCCACCCCAGGTTATCAGTGTTTCTAGGAATGCAAAGCATACAGTGTCCAAAAGAACTGCTGAGAAGGGCTATTTAAGCATGGAAAGTGAGCAAAGGGCACAATATGACAATGGCAAACAGGCTACCTTTACATAAGGTAGCTTAGGTACATTTGAGTTGAAATAAATACAAGTTGAAATATATCCTACAAATCTCTTTTGGCAAAAATATGCCTGAATGGTGCTGTCATATGAGAAAACTTGTACTCAGCTTTGCTTCCTGACAAATCCTGGCTCAAATTTCAGCTTGGAGAAACTGGCATCACAGCACTTATCCCTTTGCATCAGAGTAAACTGAAAAAAAAAATGTAAATATATGTTGGCAGGTTGGTTTTTATGATACTGCATCTTCACATTCAAGTAATGGGAAACCTTATCAGTTCTAAAGGAATCTACTCTTAATTTAAAGCTGTAAGACAGGTAATTAGAATGCACCAGAAACTGCTCTGTGAGGAGGTACAACACACATGCCACATCCTCAGTGTAGTCAGCCTCGTTTGCCTCATGACTTTATCAGCAACTCTTCTTTTCTTTGGGCTTGTTATCTATTGCATTGTTGCTGAATCTCACTGCTTTATTGTGCTAAAGATTTAAAAAGCATAAATTGAGATTTAAAGTGTGCAGTTATGCTGTGCAGCACAGTTCAGGCTTACAATTTAAATCTTTCTTGCCAAATCTGTTTTTTCATGTTCAGAGTTTCTTCATGCCATGTTCCAAGTCCCTAAGGAATCTTACTCTATCTAAGGAATCTTACTGAAGAGACCTCAGAGATCCTTCTAGCCTGAAGCCAACTGAATACAGCTACAGATTGTAATCATGTAAGCAAAAGATCTGAATTGCATTTCTTTCTTTTCACAAGGAATAGGAACATTAACAAGCCAACAACAGGAAAAGTAGATAATTTTATTCTTGCTAGTGTAGAAGGAACATAGTGATTGAGTGGCTGATATTACAACAGTAATAAAAAGTCACTAGTCAGACTTCAAAATTTATACTGAAAACCAGAAATAGTAGAGATGAAAATTAGTGTTAATTCATTTATTCTGATCTTTCTGTTCCTACCATACCAATATATTCCTGTAACATTTTCTATACAATTAAATGCTTCACATGAAATGTTTTTGCTATAGTGATTCATTACTTCAAAGTGGTTTAGGTACTTTTCTTTTGTACTTAGGTACTTCTCTATTGATCACCTTTTAGATCAGTCTTTTCACTAGAAAGAATATTGTGGGGTTTTCTTCAATAAATCATTTGCTAAACTATCAAAGCAAGAGAAAACTTCAATGAAGTGACCCAGGTAATGATAAAGTGATTATGAACTTACCTTAAGCTATTCTCTATAAATGACACAAGAAAACCCCTTTGGCTATAGAATTATCACAGTATCACAGTATCGCAAGGGTTGGAAGAGACCTCAGAGATCATCAAGTCCAATCCATCACCACAGCCCTCAAGATTAGACCATGGCACTAAGTGCCATGTCCAAACGTGCCTTATGTGGAAGAACAGACAAGAAACTGGCTTTGGAAATCCACTGCACACCTGGCTACCTGTGGCCCAATGACAGCTGAGTATTAGGAATACATATGTAAAATTTAAGCATCTATAGCCACGCTCCTGGTAGGACATTAGGTGATGTAGAGAATATTTCTTCTTAGCATTTGCCAGGGAACCATGAAAATGATCTTCCACCTTTTTTTTTTTCTTTTTTTTTTTTTTTCAGTAGTCAAAGATTATCTTCTGTTTGCTTCTTAAATCAGAAGTTTTGATGGAAAGCCTAATGGAGAGAAACACACTATGCACCTCAGAAATATGATGTGTGTGGGCATGAACAAGAAAGGCTGCATTTCAATAAGCATGATACAATAATTAGCCTGGCTTTGAGAAGACCTTATAGTAGCTTTCCAGTATCTGAAGGGGGCCTACGAGAAGGCTGGGGAGGGACAATTTACAAGGTCTTGTAATGACAAGACAAGGGGGCAATGGGTTTAAAACCTAGGTGATAGGTTGGACTCAATGATCCTAAAGGTCTTTTCCAGCTTGGTTGATTCTGTGAAACATGCTTCAAAATATTTATCTTAGTTTCTATGACTCACCTTTATTGATACAGGAGCAAGGTGAGGGGCTGTCCTTATCATGAAATAGGAAGAGATCAGTTGAAAGATGTGCTAACATATCCACTCATGAGCTTTAGCAGGTGCATTTATGCAAGATGGTAGCAGTGGGCTGTGTTACTCTCCTCTCTGTATCACTGAAAGCAAGCTCAGATGTTACTGAGTGTGTTGCATCGGTGTCTCTTGCTGTATCTCTACCAATTGCAAGGCTGTCATGCCCAAGTGAGCCAAGTCCTTGGACTTCAGTAAAGGCCAATAGCATTTGTGTTTTATGCTTTAGGACTTCTGTGAATGAAACTATGTAGAATGCCTGAGTGGTCAGAAAGCCTAAGTGCCTGAACCTTTGCTTACTTAAAAGCAATTTCCTGTGGAGTGGTGCTAGAGGAAGTAAATGCTACATGTCTTATTTTGGTTAGTCTCCTGCAGTGCATTGGATCATGGAAAGTATCTGCTGAGATACAGAGATGACTTCCTTTAAAATGGAGAAAGGCATTTTGTACAGGTTCACAATGTCAAGATTTTGCTAAGTAATGCTAACAATGTAGCAAAAGCAAATGAGTGATGGAAAAAGGGGAAGGGAGTGGAAGATGTTGGTTGAGGTCACAAAACATACCTGAAAATTGTCAATAAATGCTATTTCCTTTTTTTTTCTTCTTTTTTTTCTTTTTCAGACTGAGTTTCAAATAACTTTATTGTACCATAGTTTTACAGTATTTTGCATCAAAGACATACAAACCACAACCACACAATATTATTTAATGCACTTTTAATATTTGTTTAGTGAGTATAACACAGATTTAGGGTCCTATTTAGGAGCTCCATTTAAGTCTTTGCTGGGAAAAGTTGCCCTTGTTCTTTGCATGACAACTAAAATCTCACAATTACTTGGGCAAAAGAACTATGAAACACTGTCAGCTGCACTATGTCCAAATCATACTACCACTGAATATTTTATTGCACTAGAGAGGTTTGAACATTACATCAAGTTTTTTCTTAGGATTATTAATTGAGAAAGTCTCCAGGAGACTGAATAATTGGCAATCTTTCATGTATATTTTGAGACAGAGATATCCATGACAGTAAAAATAAAATTAAAAAAAAAAAAAAATCAGACACTACTATATTTTCTCAGATAAAATAATGGTAGGTTATTTTAGAAATGCTTAAATCACTGTTGTAGAAAACTAGCAAAATTCTAAGAAACACACAAGTGACATTAAGTGATTTCCATATGGAAAGGACTGAAGATATCTAGCTTACAGAGGGAAAACAAGATAGTGATGGCATTACCTACAGGAATTAAAAGTCTTGTAATTAAACATCAATAATTCTGAGTTCTCAGATTGCATAACTGTTGTCATGTACTGAACTAAAACAATATCATTCTGGGCATAAGATAACAAAGTTCACCTCCAGGAAAAAAAAAAAAAGTCCTCTCTCCATTACCAGGGAATGTTCTTCTTATTCATAGGAAATATCAGAGGAGCAGCTCTCCTATGAGGACAGGCTGAGAGAGTTGGGGCTCTGCAGCCTGGAGAAGAGAAGGCTTCCAGGAGACCTTAGAGTAGCCTTCCAGTATCTGAAGGGGGCCTACAGGAAGGCTGGGGAGGGACTATTGACAAGGTCTTGCAATGACAGGACAAGGGGCAATGGGTTTAAACTGGCAGAGGGGAGATTTAGACTGGATGTCAGGAGGAAGTTCTTTCCAGTGAGGGTGGTGAGGCACTGGCACAGGTTGCCCAGGAAGGTTGTGGCTGGTCCCTCCCTGGAGGTGTTGAAGGCCAGGTTGGAGGAGGCCTTGAGTGAGCTGTACTAGCGGGAGGTGTCTCTGCCTATGGCAGGGGGTTGGAACTAGATGATCCTTGAGGTCCCTTCCAACCTTACCATTCTGTTATTCTGTGATTCTAATTAAAGTGCTAACTCATTGACTTAGCAATTAATTCAGTTCACCAATCATTTCTTTCACTGATTTTCATTATTCTAGCCATCACAAAAAGCAAGGTTCTTTCTTTACTTACAGGATATCAGTATCCTGAAGAATTTATCCTGGTCAGAAAATTTTTTTTAGTTCAATAAAATCTGTCCCAATCTGTTGCCTTCTTTAAGTTTTCTTCCTAGTTCTCAGCTGAGTGGATTCTTTGTATTCTGAAATGTCAAGACCCCTAATCCCACCTCATTACCAAGATAAATGTTAGACTTTAATAAAGATGCTGCTGAATCAATGGTCATTATAGTATCTGATAACATTATCACAGATGAGCTACAGGCCAAGAGCAAGTTTTCTGTTATCTGTTACTTGTTTTCATCACCTTTTGAATCTTCAACTGTGCTAGCCTTAAATATCATTATCATTTCATTATTATACTGACAGAGGGGTATAGGAGAACCATTTTGTCTTGCCTTTTCAATCTCTAGAACATTTCCGGTATCGAAAAATCTTTCATGAGTTTTATTGAGAACACCTGCTAACAACAAAATTCTTTCAGAAACAGTTTTCAGGACAGTTGAAGAATGTTAGTGTAAAAGTCTTGCCTGGGCAAAGTCTTCACACCTTGCAGACCCGAATCATTAAAAGATAAAGAGAGGTCTTATTCAGCAGAAAGTCAGGAGGAGAGTATTTTGATTCATGAGCTGCTCATGTTTTGGACTCTCTCTGCCTATACAAACGCTGATAGATAGTGACTTGCTATCAATTTCTGTGGAAATGCTTCTGGTTGTTATTTACACTGAAACAGTTAATGAATAATTCAGCTATTCTCTAAATTTCAGAAGGGATCTCTCCCCCAAATACTCTCAAACAATATTTTTGGCCCAGATTTTAAAATAGTATGTGAATGTTGAATTTATGTAAATATTTTTGTTCAATATTTTCTATCAAAATACATAAAACTTATGATGTTATCTGGAAGGATCTGTTGCAGTAGGTTTTCACTGGAGCACCTGATGTTCCCTTTACCAGAGCCTGTGTTTCCATTAAAAGCTAATTATGTTCAGTTTGTGATTTCAGAATAATGTAAATTAGATTAGAGAAGAACTTGATGTAAAGTAGGGCATGAAACAAACTACAGAGAAGCACCCCACCTAGAGTACTGTGTGCAGTTCTGGAGTCAGCACAGGAAGGACATGGAACTGTTGGAGCGGGTCCAGAGGAGGCCACAAAGATGATCAGAGGGCTGCAGCAGCTCTCCTATGAGGATAGACTGAGAGCGTTGAGGCTCTGCAGCCTGGAGAAGAGGAGGCTTTGAGGAGACCTTAGAGTAGCCTTCCAGTATCTGAAAGGTGCCTACAGGAAGGCTGGGGAGGGACTATTGACAAGGTCTTGCAATGACAGGACAAGGGGCAATGGTTTAAACTGGCAGAGGGGAGATTTAGACTGGATGTCAGGAGGAAGTTCTTTCTAGTGAGGGTGGTGAGGCACTGGCACAGGTTGCCCAGGGAGGTTGTGGATGCTCCCTCCCTGGAGGTGTTCAAGGCCAGACTGGACGAGGCCTTGAGTGAGCTGTACTAGTGGGAGGTGTCCCTGCCTATGGCAGAGGGTTGTAACTAGATGATCCTTGAGGTCCCTTCCAACCTTACCATTTTATGATTCTATGATTCTATGTTGGGAGCCATTTTTATTGGATTAGCTCAGTGAAACAGTGATACAAGTGCTCAAGAACAGAGGATGGACAATTTATAGTGTAAAATGTATTGTTTCATGCAACAGTCAAATATTTTTAGGCCAACCAAGGACCTTGCTAAGGCTTGAGAGTTTTCAAGCATCTACTTGGGTTTGGTTCAATCTCCAAAAGAAATATAGGACACAAGAACATTAACTCTGTTTCACATTTCTAAGTTAGGGTGTGATTACCTCCTGGGGAATGATTCAGTCTTGTGACAGACTTTCTTCCTTAGTAATTGAAATCCCAAAATTAGACCTCTGAAAGTCTGAGAAAAGTGTCTACACAGGAAAAGAAAGCCATCCAAACTTCAACAAACATATTGTTTGGCTTTATTTTGCTGTAGTAAACAAGGATGTAAGACAGTGACAGGTTTCTTGTGCCCAGCCTAGCTCCTATTTCTAGGGGTGTAGGAATATGAATGCACAGTGATGTTTATTGGCAAAGTGAAAACAGTGTTTTTTAATTTTTTTTTTTTTCACTCATAGGGAAAAAAAAGATTAACTGAGTGGCAAACATAGAGGTGGGTCTAATGTGACAGGTAACAAGTTGTTGTGGAGGCAAGGAATTAATTTGGCTGTCAGGAATTGTAAAAATAGAATTATTTTATTTTCCTGAAATCCCTGCTCCCAAATTATATACAAAACTAGTTTAGATTTATTTACAGGTTCTAATTTGATCAGGAATTCTTCTATGGGATGTTATGAACAAATGTAGAGATTCGGGAAGTCAGGAAATGGAAAAGGCTAAGCTATAAACACAGCTTTACCCCACTATCAATCAGGCTGAGCAGAGAATCGAAGGGCCCAGCAGGCTTTACTCATTAAGGTGAGACAGGTATTCGGTGATGATCCCTTGATGGATTTCTCTGCAGATCAGCTGCCTTCTGACACTGCAAGCAATATCCAATAGTCTGGATCCATGTGGCAGAAATCCAAGATGGGTGGAAAAGCCACCAAAGTCAGAAACGTCTTGAATCCCTGCCTTGTGGAAGCTGTGTCTCATGGAAGCGATTCTGCCTCAGCTGCAGCAGGGGAGAGCCAAACTGCTCAGGTCTCCCCAGTTCAGAATAGCAACCAGGAAATCAGCAGCTGTACGGTCCAAGAGTAGCCGGGTCCAAGTGCCACCAGCAGCTCTCTCAAATGGACCCCAGGGCTTACCAAGCTTGCAAATTTGCACACAATGGTGCAAAAGTGGGGAGGGCTGTCCAAAGGCAGGGATGGTGCAAAACAGGGAGCCACGTAAAAAGGCAGGAGCTGTCCAAAATTGGGTAAGGTCCAAACGGCAACTCTTTCAAGGTGGGGGCTCTTTTAAGGTGGGCACCTCCCTTGCTCCATTTATCCTTTTCTAGACAAAGTGTCCATTCGCCATTTATGCTGGGTGTGAAGATCCAGCTAAACACAAGCCAGATTCCCAGTGTGGGCTTCCACACAGGTCAGCACACATGTGACAAGGTGCCTGCTGCTGTTCACCCTTCAAGCCTGCAGGGTCCCGGGGGGGAAAGCAGTTTTTGCTCTGCCACCTTCTCCCCATTCAAACCCGTGGTGGGGGGAAGGCATTTGGAATGCTCCAGAACACTAATGTGCTAAGCTTTCAGAAATAGGAACTAGGCCAGTAAATAACTTCTCAGTGTGCAAGTATTTGTCTTGATATGATTCAGAACGAGTCAATAGGAGACAAGCTTCAAAACACTGAACTAGTGTCAGACAGGCTATCTGCTGCTTATACTATTATGCTTAATTCCCCTTCTTTTAATACACCAAAAAGCAGCAGAGTTCCAAAGAAGCCCACTATTTTGCTACAGTATTTTTATTTTTAAACACTCTTATTTAATTGGTTTCTGGCTACTGGAGTTGTAATACTAAAGAATTTTGCATGTATCAGTGTCCTGTAAAGAAGCTGAGTCTGCAGTCAGGAGTCATCAGTTGTGTCTTCCCCAGCTTGGTTATATTAGTGTATCATACAGATTACATAATTCAGTAGGTACACAGGTATTTTAATCTGATCCTTTACAGAGCATTGTTGGTCCTGCTTCATAGAACATAGCTCTTTCTTCATTGTAGTTTTGTACTTTTTTATACCTACATGCATCAGTTAAAGCAGTTCTCTGATCATGATTGAGCATGATGGCAGTGTTCTTTCTCTCTGAGTAGGGTTATCAGCTGGAATTACTGATCCTGAGGGCCTTTTCCAACCTGAATGTTTCTGTGATGCTGCAAAACATCTATAGCAAAGATAGCTTAGTTAGTTACCATAGCTTAGGTACATTGGGAACGGAGGAAGAGTAAGTGCTGGGCAACTAGATGGAAATAGGTAGACTGGTATTTCTATATTCACTATGCATTCCCATCCTTACTCCTCAGGCAGCTCATGATAGTGACTGGCCTGAAAGAAGGTTCCAAAAACTTCTGCCAGATTGGTTGCCAAAAATATCTACTTTCAGCCTCAAGAGGACTTTGACTTGCTCCAGTCTATTCACAGAAAATCCATTGGGTCAAAGAATAATAACTAAAGACATTGCACATTAAGCAACTGCTTTTTGTGGAGAGTGAGAGGAATGGGATTAGAGAAGTCATTGTCTTCCTAATCCTCTGCTTTTAAGTAAATTTAAAAGCATCTGACAAGTTCAATGCAAATGAAGACCTCCTGTCCAAGCTCCCAGGAATACACTAGATATTCAAAGGGCGTGCTGCTTTTTGTCAGATCTGGACCCTAGCAAGCTTTAACCCTGAAGAAAGCCTTATGTAGAAATTCTTTTTTTCTTCCTTTAGTGGAGTTCTTTCTGCATCAACCCAAACAATCTGCAGTACATTCTGTGACTCAGTATTATACCCATGCTCCTTACTGATGACAGTGAAGGACAGGTCCTGCTTAAGCTTACAAATGGCCAAGACTTTGTTCAGTTACTGCTAGTAGAAGGCAGTAAATAGAAGTTAATGCATATTCCTTTTGGTGTGCAGGAAATAAACATATAGGATCCCATGGGATATATGACTGAATCTCTGACATAAATGTACAGATGTGTCAAGATTTACTTTGCTCCCCTCAGTTTTTCAGTTCCTTTCTCCTGAAGGCAAAAGACCCTTCTAAATAATTGCATTTTATTTCACTGACCCTGGGATCTGACCATGAAGGTGTATCAAAATGTATAAAAGAGAGTATCAGAAGTAACAAGAGTTTCACTGTAGCAATTCTGAACAGTTTGTGGCAGTAACATCTTTAGGACAGATTGACTTGATGCATCCCATGAAGGTCACTTTTCTGAACTCCAAGTTTTGCACTTAGGCAGTTAGAGGACATGCTATTCTCATTATAGGGGCTTCATAATGGTCGTGTGACTTGTTTAACAAATAAAATTTACAGCATAAGGTTTGTCAGTCTTCAAAATCTAAAGCTGTAAAGTAGCTTTTATTTGGAACGATTAGCCTGGGAAATTGCCTTAAAATGTTTCCTGGGTGAGGCAAATGAATGATAATTAAATTGATTAAATAGAAATGCAGTTGTGAGGTATTGGCTGCTTTCAAAGAGAGAATTTGCCTTGTGAATATATGAAGAATAAATTTTTTTTTTTAATGATAAAAGATTGAGGCATTTGTAGAAAAGATTTTTACTTTGGAACATTCTAACAGTGATAGGGGATTACAGGGAGTATAATTCTTACACATGTAAGGGACAAACTGAGGGGCAACTAGTTTATGCCTAGCCCATGTGAACTACATATCAAATTAAATACACATGTGAATTAGGCAAGTATATGGAATTTGACTAGCTGAAAACAACACTAAAACACTCTTCTATCCCTTTTTCTTCAATTTCTCAGGCTGAATACTGCTCCCAGACACTGATTCCTGTCAATAGGATGTAAATGCAGAGTAATTGCACTAATAACTTTGGGTATGACTGTCAGTCTGTGACATTGCTTTGAACATGTTTTGTGTATCTTATTGATCTTTTGAGTATCTAAAGAGACTGTAGAAAGAGCCTCTTTTTCCTTTCTAGCCAGATGAATCATATAAACATTTGCTTATCTGTAACCCAAATCCATGTGATACAATGCTTTATAAGACACAGTGTTTTGTAACTACTGATAACAGTAGTTACTAAATAATATATACTAATAATATAATACTGATAAAATTACTTTTCCTCCTTTTAATTATCAGTTAACTGAGCTTCCCCTGTAAAAGAAGCTGATTATTTCATTGCAAGTTACACCATTTTGATTTTTTCACCATATCTATGACAACTGTGATGGTTTGGGAGTTCCCCACTCCCCCACACTTTGTAAAATCACCCAGACTAGACTCAGCTGGCTGGAAGTTAAGGACTGAAGCTCTGTTTACAGCTCAGCACAATGTACAAGCAGAGATATACACTATAGACAGGAATAGTTACAGATATAGACAAGTTAAAGGTAATACAGAAACACAACTCCCCTCCCAGAAATCAGAGGCCCCAGGAGGGGCTCCCAACCACCCTTCCACCTTCTCCCCACCCCTATACCTTACCCCAAGGTTTGCCTTAAGTGCAAGGTGAATTAGGAGGATTGGCCAGGGGAGTTAGAAGGGAAGTGGTTAGTGAGGTTACTCAGCAGAGAGAAGGCCAGAAGCTAGACAGCCCAAGAGTCTCTGCAAGCCCAAGTGACTGACTTATCTATGTTTTGAGTACTTAAACATCTCAGCAAGCCTATGAGTGAAGTAGATATCACCATTGTTTTGTTTTTTGCAGCCTATAATATAAATTTATCCATTAAAGTATTCCAGTTAGCCTCAAACCAGCACAACAACTAATTGAACAGTTTCTCTTTACTTGGTATATTAGCACTCCTTCAGTTGAATCAAGGGCTGTCAAGGAGTAAGTAGAGTTTGCACTTAGAAATAATGATCTGTCCTCACCTCCAATGTGTCCATTTTTCACAGGAGCAGTTTGAGAGTGTGCTAGTTCTGTGCTGTTCCAGCCACCTCCTTTTCCTATAGAGAACTTTAACCCAAACAGCTTACAAAACTTCTGTGCTAGGTGATGGAAACAAAGAGGCTCTATCAGATCTGAGCACTACCTACTAAGCTTAAACTGACCTTAAATGTCCACATTTTTGAAGGCAGACCACCACCACTGATTGGGAGAAAAGCAGATGGAGGTTGCTCAGATTCAGGCTAAACTTATATACGTGTGTCACATCACAGAGTTACGTTAGCATCAGAATGTAGCATAAAGCATGTAGAACAGAGAGGAAGAAATATAGACTGCAATCAAAACTGCAGGGGGAATCTGGGTGAGAAAAATGCAATGTAATAATGATGGGTAAAGCTAGCAAGGACGCTGGGCCAAATGCAGCTCTGCTGGGAAAAACATGCAATGAAATCTCTCTACATGCATTATTCAGAGTTTTACAGTGCTTCCAAAAGTACAGTTACCCTTGCATGTAATGCTGAATAGTATTTTATCAGAGGTGAAAGGAATGTTTACTGGAACACTGCCAACACTGTATTAAGTTTCATCATTCAAAATTCTCATCACAGCCCTCTACTGATGTAGTTCAGGACATGGGTGGAGTTAAGCGGTGATGTGGTAATGCACTGCAATCAGACATAGAGTTGACAAGTGGGTGGAAAATATTTTTCCAGCAATGGGACTGATTAGACATTCACAGCTAGAGCTGAAGCACTGTAGAAATGCAAATAGATTTGTTCTCCATAATGTCAGCAATTACTGCTTTCCTTTATCCTATAGCTGGATCAAAGCAGAGAGGAAAGGACTGACATTTCTGCACACACGTTCTGCTCCTTCGTTATTTCCATGCTCCCACGTTTTGATGCATACTGGCAAAGTACCCAAGAAAGTACTGTAGAATAGCCTTTCAGGGGTAGAATAATCAGCTGTGTGCTCTAATAGCTCTTTCCTTGCTCTAATTTCCGTGTTTCCGTAATCTACTCCATCATTGTATCACATCAAAGATCAGAGAAGGATTATAGTGCTAAATGAGCAGGACTGGATTACAGTCCTAAATGAGCAGGACTGGAGAACATTCCTTTCTTGGGAGGACACCGATGGAAACTGAGATTACATCACTGAGCATGGCCTATTGGGAACCATGGTAACTTTTGAATTTGATAAGGTACAGCAGTTGTAACAGAATTTAAGGCACAAAACACAGATTTTAGAAAATATATGTTTAGCCTTCACTGCAAGCTGTAAATTGCAGAATTCTTTTTTTTCTCTCTCCCCCCTCACCCCCAATTTCATATGGACTACTGATTACTCAAAAGACTTGCCAGGCACACTTTGTACCATATACCGAACCATAGCTCCTGAGGTACTGCTCGTATCGCATTCTAGAAGCCTTTCTTCAATCAGGTAGGCAGGCCACTGCAGGTGGGGGGAAAATGAAGACTACGCACAAATATAAAAAAAATTTAAAAAAAAAAAAAGTACTTCAGAAATAAGAAAACATTACTTGGTTTTGGCTGCCTGTTGGTATAGCACCAAGTAATTCTGTTTGTATTTCTGGAATTTCTTGACAAAACTTTTAAAACAAGCTTTAAGATGAGATATGTACATATGTGTCCCTGCAGGTGGTTGGTACTAGATGATCCTTGAGGTCCCTTCCAACCTTACCATTCTATGATTCTACTTCCTTCAGCATGGAATTCTTGCTCTGTTCACCTGACATATTATAACTTTTATATTATGCTTCAGGTTTACACACACACAGAGCCTTCTCTTCTTATTGCAGTTTCTCCTGTACAGTAATCGCTGGTCTCTTTCACACTCGTCAAACTGCTACTGAAGTCAGCAGACGTTTAGACTGTGCAAGGAAATAATGATGACAATTTATTTTCTAGCAACAGAATGTAAGGCAAAACCCAAACAGAATGTGAAAGACAAGACAGAAGAGCGCGGCAGAGCTGCCTGCAGGTAAGCAATAACTCTAGCAACAAGAGATCGTGGAATAAATCTTGATGCCACACGATAGATGAGGGAACCTCAAAACTGGAAAGGAATATTAAATGCTTGTTCTCCTCGGTGGAGTCGCATAGGCTGCAGGGGCAGCGAGCATCAGCGCCCGCCGGCACCCTGAGCCCGTCAGTTAGCTGCGCTTTGCCGCCCTCTGCTGTCCAAATCCTGCCCCAGCAGCTGGTAGTCATTTTACCCAGTTAAAGCCTTGTTTGAAGCAGGGGGGTTTTTTTTGCTTTGTTTTGTTTTGTTTGTTTGTTTTTCTGGGGGCTAACTAAAACCAAACTTTCAGTAGCCTTTTATCTCGAAAAATGTTGCAGCGTCTTGGTTCTGGGATGTTCTCAGCTCCCAGAACAAATCTGGAAAGGTACATTTTGTTTGCCACATCTCTTTCAATCACTTCAGCTGTCTGCAGTCAGGACAGGACACAGTGTCAAAAGGACAGGTAGGATTCTGCACCAAAACTTCTGTCCCAGACACCGATCTACCACTATCATGCAGCATGTGACTTTAATCTGGTCTCAAGAGCCCCTTAGGCTGGATTGTTCCCAACTCTTCTGCTTGTTCACATCCTGTTTCAGCTTGAGACTGAAGAACATGTGAGCCTTGTTTGTATTTGGTTTTGATGATCCAAATTAGTACCAATTTTACTAGAGTCTTAGAATTTCTAGAGAATGAAAAGAAGATCTAGGAGCTCCATTTTTATTCACCAAAGCTTGAATGTATCTGGTGGTATAGAAAGCAGAACTGCCTTCAACCCTTTGCCAGAAGGAAAAAACACAGATGAGAGAATGAATCACAGCACTAAGGCTTTTACATTTCCATTGCATTTTGATGTTCAGCTATTGCTCCCCTCCCTATGTGAATGAATCTGCCACCACAGTGTTTGACTACATGCCTCCAAGCGGTTGAATATGCCTCCAGGCATTCTTGCAAATCCTCCTTGCCACATTTGAAAGATCACCTGCCTGCCCAGCATCTGTTCCTGAGTGATGCTGACCAATGCTAAAGGAGGAGAAAGGGCATCCCAATGGCAATTTTATCAACTAGAAATCATACACGAGGCTTTCAGAATGGGTTAATAAGAGGAAATTAAGAACAGCTTAAATTATAATGATCCAGCAGATCAAAGAAGTGAGAGGAAGAGTAGAAAACAACTCGGATGTGTTTTTAGAGGCAGAAAGCCCTGCAGAAAAAGAAGTATGAAGACACAAATATCTCAGCATAGCATCTTGGCACTGTACTGTTACACATTCCCTTGAGAAAGAGGCTTGTATAGTATCTCTGTGGAAAGGAGAGAGCGTTCCAGCAGGAATATTGGCTGAATAACAAAGCAGTGTCTCTACCCCCAACACATTATAAAAACACTAAAAGATTTTTATTAAATGACATAGTTTATGTTCGTTGGATCATGCAGCTTTTAGTTTGCAGTTAGATCATGTTTTGCAGTTTTTCTTCATGAGGCATTAAAAAATAATTGAATATAAGGTTTTTGAACAATAAGAATATCCTCAATGTGACACTTTTACTTAAAAAACTAAGGTAAGGAGGCTTGCCAATAAAACCAGGTTTGATAACAGAGGTGTGGTATACCTCAGAAATGCGTTGCCTGGCTTCAGCCATCTGTCCTGGCTGTTTTCAGACTTTGTAACACAAAGGAGTTAGCTGTTGTTAAAAAGAGATATGTAGGCAGAGTTTGAGTAATTAATTCTTTCAGAGCAAAAGCCACTCAGAGGGCAGTACCTAATGAAAAGGGAAAAAAACACAGAGGAAAAATGGTTGTGAATAGTGTTGCTACAGATGCCTTGTTTACAGCCAATAACAAGCTAACTTCAAGGTGTGGTGGGTTTGGTTTTTGGTGTTTATTTTTTTTTGTTTGTTTGTTTGTTGATTTATTTTTTTCCCCCTCCTCAACAGAGGAGCCCTTCTTGAGGCTTTTTAATCAGGGGGAATGTAACCTGAGAAGCTTTGTGAAACTCTTGGTCCTTCAAAAGCATTTGTGGGCAATTATTGGGAAACTGCTACCAGTGTGCTCCACAGATTAGCAGTCTGCCTCATTGCATCACATAGCTTTCCCAGGGAAGGAAAGAACAGCTTGGTTTAAAGAATTTGAGAAAAAGTGGAATTTGTCCTTATGTTGTATCAGACATTTTAAACTTGGCTCTTTTGTCTCTCTCCTGTGCTGAAAGCGTGTGAATGGAGTATGAAGCTGTGCTTTTCAGATACTCAGAGTTGTGCATCATATGGTGTACACAGCACCGTTGTTACAGCAGGGCATGGGACTTCCAAGTTGTCTCCCAACTCCATTACCAGCACAGCGCAAACAGTCACAATCTTAACCTGCCAGCAAGTGCATTTTTCCACTTCTAAAGCAAGAGCAATATTCTGCTCCTAGAAATCAAACCAAGCAAAAAGAGTATTTTTATATCTTTGAATAAGAAGGCCTCTGCAGTAGGTGGGTTAGACTTGTAACAGTGCTATGCTACAACACAGACTGTGAATTCTTGCTTGGGCCAGACAAGACAGTATTAAAAGGAAGATTTCTGAAAACTGGTGAGATCAAGGCACTCACAGTGGAAGGGCTTGTGGGTAGAAAGCCCACTCATCTGTTCAGCTCAGAAAGTAACAGACAATGGTTTGAAATCCATCTGGCACTTGGTTGCTAATGCTGTTCCTCAGAAATGGACACTGAGAGGCATTTAAACTTGACCAGACAAGCAAGCAGAGAGTAACCTGCTCTAACTCTTGAAATAAGCCTTGTTTTCATCATGGAATTAGACTGAGATCAATTGTACCCTAGATTATTTGACGACTGTAAGAAAAGTGTGGTGAAGAGCAATCTGTCTGACAATGTTGTTAGAAGGGAGAGGAAGTGAAATCAGCTGTGTCCATATCCCAGTGAATAGCTGGTGTGTTTATAAAACCCCTCAGCTTAATAGCAGTTGTGTTCCATGCAGGAGTTACCAGATGCAAGTGCACAATTTGACAAGCTTGCTCAGAAGAGGGATATGTAAAAGAGTGATGGGTTGGTAAACAAAGCATCCTTTGACTTGGCATACTATGAAATTTTGAAGATGACGTGTAGGAGATCTGTGCCACCCTTTCCTTTTCTGCTCCATACCAAGGGCATCAGTGTGCTACTGCCTGTACACTTCCAACTGCTGGTCAGTTTGAAAAGACTGAAGGTTGCAGGCAGCTCCATGGTACTGAAGTAAAATAGGATTTCCCTTCTCAGTCTTACATTTCTGTTACACCTTTCACCCTGAAGCAGCTCAAAGCACTTTGCAACCAATTCACAAATTCCTGTGTACTTGACAGAGGTTATGTCATTGTCCATCTCAAGTCAGAAAGAAGCGTGACATGGCTTGCTACCTAGTAAAGCCCTGCAGCTATGTATGATACTGTCCCAGGTTGGGAACTATAAGATTAAAAAGAGTCCTCTGGGGACTGGAAGATTGTTATTCAATCCCATAATTCTACTATCTCTTCACAAGCTCACGGCAAGGCCAGCTCCTTCTCCTTTCCTCCCCCTCCAGCCTTGTGCCAGGCAGGAGCTGCATTATCAGGATAAACATGTAAGGATAGGCCTGGTTTGGGGCCTCCAGAGGCTGTGCTTAGGCCTCTTGGATGACAGTTGCATTGGGGGGGTGGGGTGGGGTGGGGTGGGGTGTGAGGGTTGGAGCACTGGGGATGACAGATTTAGTTTTGGGTTGGGGGAAAATTCAGAGGGTTTGCTTATGGAGTCTGTATCTGCTTTGTAATTTCTACCTGTAACACTCTCTCCAAATTCTGGTTTTTTTCCTCCAATTCTTTTGAGAGCTTCTCTCTGTCGGCTCTTTAAACCCACCTGTGCCAAGCAATGCACAGCATGGGCTGAAGTAGTGATACCTTCCTCAGTTGTATGCAGGTTTCTCATGCAGTGTGGAAGAATAGCTATAGGAGATGGAAACAGAGCAAATAGACTAGAGTCAGCATATCTTCTTTTCTCTCTCCTTTCATCTGCTCTGTGGCTTGGAATTGTTCTGGGAACAGGGTTATATACTTCTTAAGATGACAGTGAGCAGTCAGGATAGGGCACCCAGAAGAGATGCATATTTTTTATCTCACCAGCTCTGTAAAGATGTTTTCCCTGAAATTTAGTATAAAGACTGCAAGAACAGTCTTGCATACTTGAGAGTCCCAAATGCTGCTGCAGCTGCAGAAGTTGGGTTGCACAGGTGATCTGTACCCTGAGAAATTGGGGGTGGTAGTCTGCGGAGACCACATTGAGTGTAAACTCTTAAAAGACCCACAAAGAACACTGAAGAAGACATTAGGAGAGCTATCCAAAAAATCTTTGTGACAAAACCCAAACAATCAAACACATCCCCTTGCCCA
>VWZE01014144.1:44019-74760 GCA_013396675.1 Eubucco bourcierii
CCCCCCCAACCTTCAAATAAATGACAGCTCCCAAAAAACAACACACACACACAAGCACACTCCAGACAAAAACCTTCCCTCCAGTGTGGGGTTTCTTTCTGGGAAAATATCTGGACTTCAATGTTTTTGCTAATTGGCAACAAGTGCCATTTGCATGTTTTTCAGAAGCCATTTGCATGGTATAAAATTTTTTACAGGATTCCTGGAGAACCAACTGGATATCAAACACCAAATTAAACATCCCTCTGATGTTAGATGAGTCTCCTGGTATTACAGATTCTTTTTGTTTCTGCAGTCTCGTACCTCTGGTGCTCACTGTAACACAATTCCTTCAATACCCTTAGCGTGCCGAGGGGTTCTTCTGCCAAACACAAACAGTTGCACCCTGCTGTTCACCACATCTGTTAATGAGAAGAAAAACTGTGTTTTCTGCATGATCAACTCTGCTGTAGTAAACAATGTCAGATGTTTATTGTCCAATAGCTACAAATCCTGACTGAACTTGCAGCAACTCAGGCTTGAACGCATCAAAGTACTCTTGGAAGAGCTTTCAGCTCCGTGTGGGTGTTAGTGGTCTGGGAAACACTATTTTAGAGGAGTGTATTGATTTAACACAGCTTCTTACCCATTAGGTTGATAAGTCATGCAAATTAGAGGCTTTTTAAAACAACTTCATAGCTTTTAGAACTGCTAGAACTCTCTTGAGAGTTATGTCTATGTGAAAGCCTGTTCCATTTATACTCCCTTTACAAAATTCTTATATTCAGATGTCATAGCAGCTGTTCTTTTCAAGCTTCTCTAAACCTCAAGCTTTACTAACCCATTATGGATTCACCAAACACCTTTAAACAAAAGTGCTAAGCACTACATCTTGCAGTTAGCAACTCCAAAGACTGCAATGGAATTATTTTAGATCTGGACTGACCAAAGAATCAAAGCTAATGGACTGGGAGACTGAGCTGCACATCAACAAATAAACCAACTGATTCTTTTCCTTCTGGGCCTCAGGGTTAGGTTCTCTTTGTTAGAGAACTGTGGAGAGACTCAGTTTGATTTTTCCAGCTAAATAATTCCTGTAGAGTTACCTCAAGTCAGTCAAGTGATGCAATAGTGCCTCACAACTGAGACACTGCCCAAGTGGTGCACATGCCTGCATTTGCTTTGGGCATAAAAGCAACAACAACAAAGAACCCCCCAAAACAAACAAAGACACCAATGCAGGTACTATACTCTGATAAGTTATATTATGTTCAAATTAATGTCTGCTCACTAGTATTATTTCCAGTCATAGGCTGAATATCTGACTTCAGAAAATTAATAGAAATTATTGAATTCAGACATCTGCTTTTCAGGATGTTTGGGGTTTTATCATTGAGGAGAGCAAATGGTCTTTATATAATTTTTTCTTTCTCAGTTAATCTCTACAGCATCAAGATACTTTAATAGTCAGTCTCACCACTTTGTACCAAAATCTAGTCTTGAGGTTTGTGGTGATGGGTTGGACTTGATGATCTTTGAGGTCTCTTCCAACCCTGGTGATACTGTGATACTGTGAAAAATAAAGCTTTTATTATTGCCTGGAGGTAGGTTAAACTTTTGTATTTAAAGATGGTGTGTGGAGGAAAGTTGAACCTGGGGGTTTTGTGTCATTTGGTGGGAACATGCAGTAGAAAACAACATTTTAATTAGAAAAAAATCCATTCTGATTCAGTGTTGCCCCATTTTTCCTTGCAAAACAAGTGTCCAAATTTCAGAAGAATCCCATAGCACTGTGCAGTCAAACCAATCAACATTTGGCTTTACCCTGCTGAAGCACACAGCTACAAGTGTTTAGTTTCTAAGTTGTAAAGTCTTTCCCTATCCATTAGCAGTTTTGAGTCAGCAAGGGTAGCTGAACTGAGTTGGCTCACAAGTATAACCTACTTTATAAATGTAATGCTTATCATAAAGGGGGAGTTTGCTGAGCATCAGAGGGTCTTCTGCTCAGGTTTCTTGCTTTTGAGGACTACTTTCCTGTTTTGAATTCTTATATGTTATCTGGATTGACTATAATTTATAGAATCACAGAATCATAGAATGAGGTTTGGGTTGGAAGGGACCCTTGTGGTAAAAAACTTGTTTCAATGTAAATCCCCTCTCACTTAAAAACATTGCCCCTTGCCCTATCACTGCAGGCTGTTAGGTCTCCCCAGAACCTTCTCTTCTCCAGGCTGAACAACCCCAGCTTCCTCAGCCTGTCTTCATAGCATCATTTCAACCTGTCTTCCCCTGATCATTTTTCTTGCCCTCCTCTGGACCTGCTCCATCAGGTCCACATCCTTCCTGTGTTGAGAGCTCAAGAGCTGGATCAGGTGAAGTCTTAACAGAGCAGAGCAAAGTGGCAGAATCACTTCACTGGATCTACTGGCCGTGCTGCTTTTGGTGCAGTGCAGGATGCCACTGGCCTCCAGAGTTGCAAGTGCATATTGTTGGCTTGTGGCCATCTTCTCACCCAACAGAACTTCCAAGTCCTTTTCTGCAGAGCTGCTTTCTATCACCTTGTCCTCCAGCCTCTATTGATAATAAGAATTGTTCCAACCCAGGTACAGGACCCTGTACTTGGTCTTGTTGAATCTCGTGAGGTTTACATCAGCCTGCTTCTCCAGGTCCTTTTGGATGATATCCTGTCCCTCTTGCATATTGACAGCACCAACTCAGCTCGGTGTCATCTGCAAACTTGCTGATCATAGAATCAGCTAGGTTGGAAGAGACCTCCAAGATCATCCAGTCCAACCTATCACCCAGCTCTAGCCAATCAACTAGGCCATGGAACTAAGTGCCCCATTCAGGCTTTTATTGAACACCTCCAGGGACAGTGACTCCACCACCTCCCTGGGCAGCCTATTCCAATGCAAATCACTCTGTGAAGAACTTCCTCCTAATATCCAGTCTAGACCTCCCCTGACACAACTTGAGATTGTGTCCACTCATTCTGTTACTGGCTGCCTGAGAGAATAGACCAACCCCCACCTGGCTACAACATCCCTTCAGGTAGTTGTAGAGAGCAATGAGGTCACCCCTGAGCCTCCTCTCCTCCAGAATGCACAACCCCAGCTCCCTCAGCCTCTCCTCACAGGGCTGTGCTCCAGGCTCTTCACCGGCTTCGTCGTCCTTCTCTGGACACGTTCCATTCCCTCAACATCTCTCTTGAATTGAGGGGCCCAGAACCAAACACAGTGCTCAAGGTGCTGAGTACAGGGGCAGAATAAATTCCCTTGTCCTACTGGCCACACTGTTCCTGATCCAGGCCAGGATGCCATTGGCTCTCTTGGCCACCTGGGCACACTACTAGCTCATGTTCAGCTACTATCTCTCAGCACTCCCAGGTCACTTTCTGCCTGGCTGCTCTCCAGCCACTCTGTCCCCAGCCTATATCACTGCTTGGGGTTGTTGTGGTGAAGGTGTAGAATTTTGCACTTATCCTTGTTAAATCTCATCCCATTGGCCTCTGCCGACCCATGCAGCTTGCCCAGGTCCCTCTGCAGAGCCCTTCTACCCTCTAACAGATCAACATCTACTCCTAACTTGGTGTCACCTGCAAACTTATTGATGCTGGACTCAAGCCCCTCATCCAGGTCATCAGTGAAGATACTGAACAGAATTGGGCCCAGCACTGATCCCTGAGGCACACCACTAATGACAGCTGCCGACTGGATGTGGCACCATTCGCCACCACTCTCTGGACCTGGTCCTCCAGCCAGTTCTTGACCTGTATCAGAGTGAATCTGTCCAAGCCACAAGCTGCTGGCTTCGTCAGGAACTTGTGGCAGACAGTGATGTTGCACTCAATCTCAGTGTCCATATCATTGTTAAAGATATTAAACATTATTGGTCTCAATATTGACCACTGAGGGACACCACTTGTCACTGCTCTCCATCTGGACTTCCAGCCATTGAGCATTATCCTCTGGATGCGACCATCCAAACAAGTCCTTATCTACTGAACAGTCCACTCATCAAATCCATACGTCTCCAACTTGGCAAGTATGATGTTGTGGGGATTGTGTTAAAGGCCTTGCAGAAGTCTAGATAGGTGACACTCACAGCTTGTCCACTGACGCAGTCACTCAATCGTAGAAGGCTATTAGGTTTGTCAGGCAGGATTTGCCCTTAGTGAGGCTGTGTTGACAAAAGGGGCAACCTACACAGGCATGAAATTCACTTATGGTGTAAACTTTTCCTTCTGGATTTTCATTTGTGAGGTTTGTGATGGCTTTAATTATTAGCAGCTCAGCTACATTGCCAGTGACATCCTCAGTTCCTTGCTGTGTTTTTTCTATTTCTGTATGTACTGACAATGTAAGTCATATTGTCATAGTAGTGAAACTGTAAATTGCTTGTGGTGACAGTTATCTATCACTGTGCTACTGAAGATGGAACATATCACTGCTATGTAGTCTGAGAGGCACAGATGCTGTCCTGTTGCCCATATATCTTGTGTCTGATTTATAGAGAAAGAAGTTTCCTTATATCCTCAATAAGCTATGGACTAGATTAAGCCAAAGACTACCTGACTGGTTTTTTTTTTTTTTTTTTCTGTAGACAGAGCTAGGATGCTGATTTGCTTTCAGAACTGACGGTATGGTACAGGTTAGTGCCCTTGTGGCTGCTAGTGTGACAGTAGACACCACTTCATTCTTTGTTACACAACTTGCTACACATAAATGCCTGTGTAATACCAGGTTTGTTTAAATGAAACACAATTTTGTTTCTTCAACAGCCAGAAACACTTTATAAAATACCTATTAACTTTTTTTAAGTAATGGTAGAATCAAGATAATGTTAGGCAAGAAAAAAGCTTATTTCAGCTGTTGTCACTACACTGTTCACATTTACGTTCATCTTCAGGCACAGAGAAACACCAAGAACAATGTTCAGTCACTGCAGTTTACTCTAAGTAGCTTTCAATAAAAGAGAATTCTATTTAAAACCAAGGGATTACAGGAGAAGAAAAAAAACCAAAGTCTGCATACTGCTTAGTGTTTTGTCAGTGAGTTATATTACGCCAATAGTTTTAACAGAGAAAGCATGTAATTAATGCAATTCTTTTGTTCAGATGAAAGGAAATGTTAAGGCTACAGTATTCTAGATAAATTATTTAGCTTAAAAATACTAAGACCTGCCTAAAAAGTTACTTCTTTTTACTAACAGAGACCTTGATTTGATCAACAAGAAGTGACAACTCATTGTTATTGTGCTGGTTTGAGGCTAATTGGAATATTTTAATAGAGAGAATTATACTAGAGGCTGTGAAAAAGAAACAATGGTGATGTCTACTTCACTCATAGGCTTACTGTGATGTTTAAGAATAAGTACTCAAAACATAGATAAGTGAGTGTCTTGGGCAGCCTAGCTTCTAACCTTCTCTCTGCTGAGTAACTTCACTAACCACTTTCCTTCTAAGCTCCCTGGCTGATCCTCCAAACTCACCTTGCACATAAGGCAAACCCTGGGGTAAGGTACAGGGGTGGGGAGAAGGTGGAAGGGTGGTTGGGAACCCCTCCTGGGGTCTCTGATTTCTGGGAGGGCTGTTGTGTTTCTGAATTCCCTTTAACTTGTCTATTTCTGTAACTATTCCTGTCTATAGTGTGTATCTCTGCTTGTACATTGTGCTGAGCTGTAAATAGAGCTTCAGTCCTTAACTTCCAGCTGGCTGAGTTCTAGTCTGGGTCATTTCACTAAGTGGGGGGGGCAGGGAACTCCCAAACCATCACAGTTTTGGGTTTTTTTCCATTCTGCTTACCTTGAACTGTAAAGTCGGGGTGGGTGGAGGGAGGGAAAGGTGACAGATAATGAAAAAAATGTGCCAGCAACTTCAGCTATGCTGGTAACTTCATTGAAAACGTGAGACATAGAGGATTTTCTTCCCTTAGCAACTAATGGCCTCAACTGTTACTTCGGAATTAAGTCAGCAAATACATAAAAATATTTATTCCTTCTGCATCAGAAATCTTGACTGCATGTTTTATTATTCAAAGCTGTGTTCTAAATCACATACATTTTTAAGTCAGGATGCAGTCCAGTCTTCCTGATAAAAACTTAGCAAACTCTTATACTGAAGTCAAAAGGGAACCACAGTTGGACATAGCCCAGAGCACAGTGTGATCACATATTCTGTTTTTTTACATTAGTGCTTTTGTCAGTCAAGAATCATAGAGTCATAGAATCATAGAATGGTAAGGTTGGAAGGGACCTCAAGGATCATCTAGTTCCAACCCCCTGACAGAGGTAGGGACACCTCCCACTAGTACAACTCACTCAAGACCTCGTCCAATCTGGCCTTGAACACCTCCACGGAGGGAGAAGCCACAACCTCCCTGGGCAACCTGTGCCAGTGCCTCACCACCCTCACTGGAAAGAACTTCCTCCTAACATGCAGTCTAAATCTTCCCTCTGCCAGTTTAAACCCATTGCCCCTTGTCCTGTCGTTGCAAGACCTTGTAAATAATCCCTCCCCAGCCTTCCTGTAGGCCCCCTTCAGATACTGGAAGGTTACTATCAGGTCCCCTCGAAGCCTTTTCTTCTCCAGGCTGCAGAGCCCCAAGTCTCTCAGCCTGTCCTCATAGCAGAGCTGCTGCAGCCCTCTGATCATCATTACAGTACAGTGACAGTGCTCAGAGAAAACTTCAGAAAGGCATTCTTCATAGTATGTTTTTTTTTTCAAATGCACAGGGGAAAAAAACCAAACCAGAAAAAGCTCAACATCATTTAAACTTTATTAGACAATGTGTTTGTATCCTCGAGGCTGCTTAGTCTAATGCTTTTGGATGTTACGCGAAAGAACAATGAAAAATAAGCAAAGTAAACAACCTCTTTCACTGAAGGCATGTCATTCTTTTTACAATTGAACCCCTTAACTCCCCAAGTGTCGTGCAGTGACTGTCTGGCCATGCAGAACATACTGTGCACATTGTGAGGGTAACCAGCTCACGAGAGTTCTCCTTTAAACAAGTCTGCCTCTAGTTAGTTCACGAGAGATGCTGTTACACTCTTATTTTACTATACAGTTATAGAACTGATGACACCTCCATTCAGCACATTCTGAGCTTTGTCAGCCCTTGATGAGGCAATTGGCCCGATTACAAATATGTGACTAGTCCCATCTTAAGCTGGCAGTTGAATATGTATTATACTCACCATAAAGCGTAGTTCCTCTGGTTTCATGCAGAAAGCAGAATCAGCAAGCTTTAAACAACCAAATGGTTAATACTGTAAGAATGCCTAGAAAGTTAAAGACCAGCAACTCCACATCTCCTTGATGATAAAACTAATCTTCATCTTTCACTTACACATATGTCTTCAACTTATCCATTTTACTCTCTTTTTGTAAAATATGTGCAAATCAAAAGAAAAAAAAAAAAACCATGACCTGAAGGAACGTGGTACCACCTTTGGTACAAAAAGTCCAGAGAGTACAGAAAGTCACAGCAAGCACATCTGCTTCATTTGCAGCCTCATGCTAAAGTGCTCCAGCTCGGAATTTGGCTGGATTCTAGTTACAGCTTCCTGTTTCTCTCTTAAAGCTGCCCTGTCTCATTTTTAATGTCACGGTTGCATTGCTGGACTGGGCTTGCTCTAGCTGCAGATGTGCCAATAGCCTCAGAGGCTCAGGCTCTGTAAGTTTCAGAAATTTTGTGTTCCTAATATGTGTTGCTATAGTTTGCAACATCAACTGAATCCTAAAAATCATATTTTGTCTTGATAGTTTAAGATGGAATAAAATGATATTAAAATAATGACATAGCAAAGTTCAGTATATTTTGGAAGCAGGAAATCTTTCCCACTTTTAAATAAAAGTGACATTTCCTATGGTACAAAACAGAAAAAAAATAAAACAGTTAATAAGGATTGCAAGATTTAGGCCTCGATTTTTGTTTATTGATCCCTCAGGAAAACTGAGAGATCTCTGTAAAAGCAAGGGTCTAATTAGCTGAAATGAAAAGCACTTAAAAAACCCTACTAAATAAAATGCAGTGGAATTTATTTTCATCACTTCTGCTTCTGGCATGTTTTAATTTACATAAGACAGGAAAAAAATATAAATTGTCCTGCTATATACAGCTAACACTCATATAAGCTGTTCTGTTCAAGCCTAAGGCTGCATTACATGAGTTATACTGGAGAATTCTGAACCAACTTTCTTCTTCATTAGCAAAAAAACCCCAAAACACCCTGACTCTGCATCTCATTAAAAGGCTTATCTTCTCATGAAATTGTGACCAAAAAAGAACACTTTTTTTTTTTTTTTCTCCCCCTCCCTTCACATTTTGGGCCAAATTAATCTGCACAGATTCCATTCAAAACCTGGTGTTAAAGGTGAATAAACCAGGAATAGTTAAGAGATCTGTGACGGTCTGGGAGTTCCCTGCCCCCCTACACTTTGTAAAATGACCCAGACTAGAACTCAGCCGGCTGGAAGTTAAGGACTGAAGCTCTATTTACAGCTCAGCACAATGTACAAGCAGAGATATACACTATAGACAGGAATAGTTACAGACATAGACAAGTTAAAGGGAATACAGATACACAACTCCCCTCCCAGAAATCAGAGACCCCAGGAGGGGCTCCTAACCACCCTTCCACCTTCTCCCCACCCCTATACCTTACCCCAGGGTTTGCCTTATGTGCAAGGTGAGTTTGGAGGATCAGCCAGGGGCATTAGAAGGAAAGTAGTTAGTGAGATTAATTGGCAGAGAGAAGCTAGAAGCTAGGCTGCCTGAGATGCTGTGCCCCAGAGAGTGACTTACCAATGTTTTGAGTTCTTCTTTTAAACATCTCAGCAAGCCTATGAGTGAAGCAGACATCACCATTGTTTCCTTTTCACAACCTGTAATATAATTTTCTCTATTAAAATATTCTAATTAGCCTCAAACCAGCACAGCATCCATACTCAGTAATTTCAGGGCTGTAACTCACTGTAGCATGAGTGTTCCTAAGGTGGCACTGTTACTTCAATCTACAATGTTTTAAAATATTTTTTTTCTTGATAAACAATCAGTTCTGTTTGTTTTGTAAACTGATTTAGTCCCATTCTAGAGGTTTTAATTCCTTCCTTTCATTTTGTACAAAAAACAGGTTCCTCCTAGTTCTTTTTTAAATGGATGCTTTTTCTTTGGTTACTGGATACTTTTTTCCCCCCTGTCTCTGTGGCTAGTTTTAATGTTCTCTCCACTATTTCACTATCTTCTTTGTGATTCCCTCGTTTATTCTTTTTCATTTTACCTGATAATTTGCCACTTTAGGCAAGGTTATGTAAGTTGAAACTGCTTTTCTGAACTGAGTGTCAATGGAGTTTCTCTGAGGTGAAAAGTTGGCTAAAATCAGCTAGTATTTCCCAAATGAATGAACCATGCAAGTCAATTTAGGTAAGCTTTTATATTGAGGTTTTTTATGACCAGGTCACACACAGTGGAGATGTGGGGAAGGCTGTGGATGTAGTCTATCTGGACTTCAGCAAGTCCTTTGATGCTGTCCGCCATAGTAAACTCTAGGTAACAAACTAGCTGGATGGCCAGGCCCAGAGAGTGGTGGTGAATGGTGCCACATCCAGTTGGCAGTTGTCACTAGTGGTGTGCCCCAGGGATCAGTGATGGGCCCAATCCTGTTCAATATCTTCGCTGATGACCTGGATGAGGGGCTTGAGTCCAGCATCAGTAAGTTTGCAGACAACACCAAGTTGGGAGCATGTGTAGATCTGTTAGAGGGCAGGAGGGCTCTGCAGAGGGACCTGGACAGGCTGGATAGATGGGCACAGTCCAGTGCCAGGAATTTTAACAAGACCAAGTGCTAATGCCAGCTGATGAGGGGCCTGGAGCACAGCTCTCTGAGAAGAGGCTGAGGGAGCTGGGGGCGTGCAGCCTGGAGAAGAGGAGGCTCAGGGGTGACCTCACTGCTGTCTACAACTACCTGAAAAGAGGTTGTAGCCAGTTGGCGGTTGGTCTCTTCCCCTAGGCATCCAGTGACAGAACAAGAGGACACAGTCTCAAAGTGCTTGGTGATATATTGGACTTGATGATCATAGAATCAACCAAGTTGGAAGAGACCTCCAAGATCATCCAGTCCAACCTATCACCCAGCCCTAGCCAATCAACTAGACCATAGAACTAAGTGCCTCGTCCAGTCTTTTCTTGAATACCTCCAGGGATGGCGACTCCATCACCTCCCTGGGCAGCCCATTCCAATGCCAATCACTCCCTCCTAATATCCAGTCCATACCTCCCCTGGCACAGCTTGCCAGTATCAAAGCCAAAATCAAAATGATTTGAAAATAATCACATTCAGTATCAGTCACAAAGAAAGACAGAGATTTATGGATTATGAAAACCAGAGTTCTTTGCTACCCTTGTGAAGACACCTATAGTACAGTAAATGGAAGAAAAGCAAAAAACAGTGAGAGGAGGTCACTTTATATTGCAAATCTTGGTGATCAGACTATTCACCTCAGATTTGGGAGAGCAGGTTCAAGTGTCTTTTCTGTTTCAATTTGTCTGAACCCATATATCTTCCTTGACAAAGAGTTCCTCCTTTCCACACGCTGAGAGAAACTTATATTTTTGGGGAAGCAGATAAAACAGGCTTATGAGTGAACTTATTGTTGCTGCTAGATTTATGAAGATTCTGAGGAGTCAGGCATTTAAAATGGATGTGTTGAGGCACTATAAGCTAACCTACAGAAATTCTTGTGCAGTGCTAGATGGTGTTTGGACTTTTCCTGTGACTGGGTGATACAGACTGACATATGCAAATGCTTTTTATCAGGAGATCTGTGCTAAAGGACTGGGCTGAAAAAGAATAATTTTCTTTCTGTAAATACAGAGAAAAGTATCTCTCTATATAACTGGAAAATGTTATGTGTCTCACAACATGTTTTTTTCCTATTTGACAACACATTTAGTGAAAGTGACCATTTTTCTTTCTAATCTTTCTGATTTAATGTTATCATTCACTATGAAGAAGTGCTACAAAACAAAGTGGCATGTTGTTGGGTTTTTTTTCTATAAATACTGGATACTCATTATTTTAGCTGACTGCTGCAATTTATTTGCATCTGTAGAATGGCACTGATTGAGTTTGATTGCTTCTAGATAGTACAGTGCTTTCCAGTTTTAGGAATAGGATTAGCAATGCCGACATCATTCACAAGGCTTTTTTAGGAATTCATTAATATTTGTAAATGGTCTGAGATTATGGGATAGCAAGTGCTGTCTGAATAAAAAAAAAAGTTAAGCTTATCAGCTTTTGGCATTGGCTATTTCGTATTTCCTTTACAAATAGGAATTGACACTTATTTACTATTCCTTCTGTATCAAATAAGTCATCTGAAAAATATCTTAATCCTGAGGACACACGGAAGTGAAATTTTCACATTTGAGTTTTAAGTTACTAATATTCTTTAGGTGGGCCAGATGTTGAGCTGTAGCAATCCACATAGAAGTTCACTGCCAGATTATTACCAAACACTGTCTGAAATGTGGGGAAAAAAACCCAAGGATAGGTCAGTTAAGGCAAGCTGTCTGATGCAGTGTTTGCAGGTGGGTATTTTAGGCATACATTACTGGGGGTAATGTATTGGAACTAACTGGTACGGGACCTAAAGAATAGTTGTTGCTTTTAATGATGTGATGGCATTCTGGCACATGTACAGGCTACTCAGAAGGCTATTTCAAATGTTCAGGATCAAACAGAGAACAGACGCTACAGAACCTGTAAGTAATCAGAAACACCTACGTGAAAAGATTCACTAATGTTAGTTTTGTTACCTTTTGTGACATATGACTGTGTCATTGTTATCTATATGCCATGTTTTGTTAGAAATTTTGGCAGGTAGGTCTGCCCTCCCACAAAAGCAGGATCCTGACACCTCAGAACAGAGGGAAGGGGCCTTCTAGATGATGATGGTGATCAGCTTGAGGTCCTCAGCCATTAACTGGCTTTTCTGGGCTTGGAAGTCAGCCCTCCAACTAAGAAATAAGTTGACCACAACACATCAGCTAGCAAGGGTACAAATGGAGTCCTGCTGTGGAGAGAGTTGAGCTCTGTTCACCCAAAAACTGCCTGGTAGTCAAATCTCCCCTTAGAATGGGACCTAAGGAGTTCTCATCCAGCCTTGGTAAGCATCCCACAGTGAGATGTTTCCCCTTCTAAGCGTGTGTGTGCATGTTTTGGTTCACCTCTCCAAACAGTTTAATTAGTTGTGCAACAGTATTTTCCCAGCTGACATCTAAAACTGTAACGTCATTGTGTCACAAGGAAGGTAGATTAATTGCAATAAATCCACAGTGTTCAGGTGGCTGTTGCTGTCTGTTTGTGAGTGCCTCTGCAACAGAAATATAGGTATGTGGAACCAGATACCTCTTGAGCTAAATGAAACCAAATCACAACTCTAGTGATTTCTCATGAATGTTTTATTAACTACAATTCTGGAAAAAGGGATGAGTCTGGATACGTGAGATGTAGATCTGAAAATCAGAGCTAACTGTAAAAAATACCCAAAGCCACAGTATAGCCTCAGAAAACCTTACCAGTGTTTGAAGTAAGACCTGATCTGAAAAACAGTTGGCAACATAACTAGATAGTCTGTTTGATTCTTCTTGTGTTCAGGTTATTTCCATGTTCTTATATGTAACATTTGTAGTTGTATCCAGGGCCCTCATTAGTTCCCCCTCCTAACTGGAATAATAATTCCAAGGTTTAGTTGGTTCACAAGCCAGATAGAGCAGCAGTGTTTTGTAGTAGCTGCATCATATTTGCAATGCTGGTAGCAGATGATAAATCAAGAAGGAAGAGATCACAGAATCACAGAGCTTTAGAGGTTGGAAGTGACCTCCAGAGATTGAGTCCAACCCTCCTGCCAAGGCAGGATCACCTAGGGTAGACTGCACAGGAATGCATCCAGAAGGGTTTTGAAAGTCTCCAGAGATGGAGACTCCACAACTTCTCGGGGTTGTGCCTGTTCCAGGGCTCTGCCACCCTCACTGTAAAGAAGTTTCTCCTCATTGAGGTGGAGCCTTCTACGTTCCAGTTTGTGGCTGTTGCCCCTTGTCTTATTGCCACTGATCACCAAAAAGAGATTGCGTAAAATCAGAAGTTACAGGCTACTAGCTGAATGAAGAAAGATTTCATATGAAATATATTCTGACTGTGTTAAACCAGGATACAGGCCAAAGACAGAGACAAAAAAAGTTTCTGTTGGAAGGCAGTATGTCATGTCACTCATAAAGCCATGTTCTTATTACAAATAATATTTGCTTCATCTTTCTTGATGTGTTTTACAAACAAGAAGTAGTAGCCTTGCTTATTTTCTTGCTTATCAACTCCACTGCTTTCCTCCCTTATCTTGGCAGGTGTAAAGTCTGCTCTTACAGAAACCATTAAGATTGAACCAAAAACCAGAAAAGTCTTGTAAATCAGCAGAGATTCTAATCTTGTAAAATATAAAGTCAGAAAAGGAGCACAATGTGAAAATTGCAATTAGCTATAGTAATTATAGTTAGTTGGGATGTCAAGCAAAGAGACAATGCTTTAGCAATGCTGGCAGCTGTGCAAGGTTAAGAAAAGCACAGCCAAAAGTAAAAAAATGGATATTGAAAACATCTGCATCTATATATTTAAATAAAAAAACAAAAAAAATATTAAACTCTGAAACTGAGAAATCCACCAGTGCACAGATAACAAATGTTCTGTCACAGCTTGGTTGCCTAAAATCCCCAGACAGACGGGAACAGGATTAGTGGGATCACAACTGGTTATCTTTCTCTAATCCGCTCCAGCCAAGGAGATCTGCCTTGCTAGGCCCTGTTCTGATACACAACTGCCCATGAAATACTGTGGGTTAAGGCCACTTAAGGCCACTAAGCCCACAGTGGGGGGCTAAATGTCAGTTTGTAACTGCCAGTCCTCAGTGTGTTTTGAAATCTGTTCTACTGCTTAGAAGAACCTTTGAATGAAATCAGTTTATTTGCTGATAGCCATTGCTCTTGTCCCCTGTTTTTGCCTGAGATCAGATTCTGGTTTTACTATTTCTTATTCAGTATTGCTGGTATTCTGTCTACATAGGTCACAACATCCTTAGTGAGAGGAGTAAGACCACGTCATCTATATATCTAGTATGTTACAGCTATTGCTCTCAGTCAAAAAAAAAAACCCCAAAATAGCTTTAAGAATAATTTCATCTTACTGGAATTCATCTTTCTATCTAGAATGCAAAGTCTTTTAATTTTTTTCCTTCCTTGTTTTTTATTGTCTAATTGAAATACAATACTAATTATGATGAATATACCTTGAATTGAGTGGAATTGGCTTTTTAATCTCCCATGAGAGTTGTGATATTCCTGCTCATACGTCAATGTCTTTGGGCATTGTGTTAACACAGGAAAATCTTTTCTCCTTTTGAGCACAAATGAAGTCAGTGCACACTATGCATACCAGCTCAACTTACTGTAATCATCATGCTGGACCAAACATTTGCAGACCAGTTCCAATTAAGAGCTGAAATGCTTATGTGCATTTTTCTCTCTCACAAGACACAAATGTCAGCACTTCTGGAGACACTGAAGCTCTGAAAGAAAGGACAGTTTGCTTCTACGAGTTATCAAAGTACAGTTGATCTGCTCAGTTTTAGACAGTTTTAGCCAACAGGTTCAGAAACAAGGTTCTGAGAAACTGATATTACCTATTTATACAGTTTAATGTACATGGAGGAGATATTTCCAGGTTTACTTCTGTGGATTTAATGTTAATTATCAGCTTGAACTTCTGCCTTGTTACTTTCTCTCTCTTTTTTCCTTTTCCTATCTTTTCTATATTAATAAAGTTAAAAACAGTCTAGACAGCAAGATTTAACTTAGAGATGCCAGCTGTAAAGGTAATTTTTAAGCACTATTCTCCTACCAGGAAACTATGATGGGAAGTTACAAGAGGAAGAGAGTTCACTATGAAATGTAATGTTCTTCCACTAAGAGCAGACATAAGGGTCCATTTGCTTCTTATTTCAGGTGATCAGTTTTTGAGTTTAGTTTCCTATAAAGCAGGTAGTGCATCAGTCCCACAGACTCTACTGCAGGCTGAGAAGTGTGAAGGCAAACCTGATCAATGAAAATTGAGGCAAAAATGGTCATTAAACAACTTTGTCTTTTCCATGTCCTTTATCACTAGTTACATTGCCCCACTGAGCTGTGAGTTTACTTTTTTTGACAGTCATTTTTTGCTACCAATATATTAATAAAAAGCCTTTTAAAAAAATACCCCTAATGAGCTTCGGCTCCAACTGATGCTCTATGCTTAGGCAATGTCTCTGTATTCCTTCTGGGTTTGGGTTGCCTGTTCTTGCTTCCACTTTCTTTGTGTATCCTTTTCCCACTTGAGCCCAGGCAGATGTTTCATACTCATCCACACTGGCCTTCTGCCATGCTTGCTGTGCTTTCTGCATCTTGGGAAGTTCTTGTGGTTTGAGAAGGCTGCCTTTGAAGATCAGTCAGGTCTCCTGTGCTGTTGACATGAATGATATCCCACCCTCCCATATGACTGATGATATGGCATCACTGATTCAATGGTGTTCATAGAATCATAGAATGGTAAGGTTGGAAGGGACCTCAAAGATCATCTAGTTCCAACCCCCTGCCATAGGCAGGGACACCTCCCACTAGCACAGGTTACTCAAGGCCTCATCCAGTCTGGCCTTGAACNTCCCCAGCCTTCCTGTAGGCCCCCTTCAGATACTGGAAGGCTACTATCAGGTCCCCTCGAAGCCTTCTCTTCTCCAGGCTGAAGAGCCCCAACTCTCTCAGCCTGTCCTCATAGGAGAGCTGCTCCAGCCCTCTGATCATCTTCGTGGCCTCCTCTGGACCCGCTCCAACACTTCCATGTCCTTCCTGTGCTGAGGGTTCCAGAATGGCACACAGTACTCCAGGTGGGGGTCTGGCAAGAGCAGAGTAAAGTGGCAGAATCCCCTCCCTTGCCCTGCTGGCCACGCTGCTCCTGACGCAGCCTAGTACTCAGTTGCTGTCTGAGCTGCATGTGCACACTGCAGGCTCATGTTGAGCTTTTCATCAACCCAGACTCCAAGGTCCTTTTCCTCAGGGCTGCTCTCCAGCCATTCACCACCCAACCTGCATTTGTGCTTGGGATTGTACCTACCCAGGTGCAGGACCTTACACTTGGTTATACAGCAGCTACAGTAATGCAACTGAATCCATGACTTGCACACCACAGCACCAAACACCTTGACTGTGGCTAACATTTAAATATTAGAGGGGGAAAACAAAATAGAACAAAAGAAAACAACACCCTAAACTTCCTGACAAAATATATTGCCACAGTGCTTTTTTGTTTTTCTCAAGTACATTATGTCATTTGGTGATTTTTGTTTCAGATACAAATCATGTTACATTGTCCTGAGTTATAACAAAGTGCTACTGAGGAAAACGCAAAGAAACCCAACCCAATCATGATTTAACTGTCTTGGACACGGTCTGTTCTCTTTTCACGAAGCATATTCCACTAGAGGGCTGTCTTTACACGTAAAATGTGAATCTGACTTGGCTGGACTGGATCGTCTCGCAGTCCTTCAAGCTGCTGACAGCAGTTTTGGTTTACACAAGGAATGTTTGGTGGTGCATCAGCATACTGGCTAGGACCCCGATTAGAATGCACAAGTAGATTTGTGTTTTCATGCTGGTCCAACTGAATTATTTCCAGTCTGTGAACATGAACGTTTTGGGTAACTCCTAATTAAGTGAAACATTTCACCCCAATTCACATCTTACTGAGCCAAATAGGAATTTGATTAAGCTAAAATTATTGTTTTATGGGTTCTGCAAATATTGTTAAGTATTTTACCATAGGAGAGGAGCCAAACAGAAAGGGATCTGGGGGTGCTGATTGACACCTGCCTAAACATGAACCAACAGTGTGCCCAGGTGGCCAAGAAGGCCAATGGCATCCTGGCCTGCATCAGGAATAGTGTGGCCAGCAGGAGCAGGGAGGTCATTCTCACTCTCTACTCTGCACTGGTTAGGCCACACCTTGAGTACTGTGTCCAGTTCTGGACCCCTCAATTTAAGAAGGACATTGAAGTACTTGAACGTGTCCAGAGAAGGGCAATGAGGCTGGTGAGAGACCTCGAGCACAAGCCCTATGAAGAGAGGCTGAGGGAGCTGGGATTGTTTAGCCTGGAGAAGAGGAGGCTCAGGGGAGACCTTCTTGCTGTCTACAACTACCTGAAGGGTGGTTGTAGCCAGGAGGAGGTTGCTTTCTTCTCTCAGGCAAGCAGCACCAGAACAAGAGGACACAGTCTCAAGCTGCGCCAGGGGAAGTTTAGGCTGGAGGTGAGGAGAAAGTTCTTGACTGAGAGAGTCATTGGCTACTGGAATGGGCTGCCCAGGGAGGTGGTGGAGTCACCGCCCCTGGAGGTGTTCAAGGCAGGTTTGGACGTGGCACTTGGTGCCATGGTCTAGTCTTGAGGTCTGTGGTAATGGGTTGGACTTGATGATCTTTGAGGTCTCTTCCAACCTTGGTGATACTGTGATACTCTTTATATAAGTTGGCATTTCTTATGTGAAGAAAACCCTGCCTAAAAACACTTTACTAAAATAGACTTAAGATGAGCAATGCTGTTTTCTTCTCTTATCAGTATCCAACTGTTCCTTTTCTCACTTGAACACTCTTTAAAATCTTGTAAATAAGAAGCGTTAAGAACAGTTAACCATTGTTTCTACATCATTGCACTGTGCTATTAGCAGCAGCATTTCAAGAATACAGGTTGAAATGTATTCTTGAAGTCTTCCCTGCTCAAGAGAAAGCAGGCAGCAGAAGCACAGGTAGGTTCTTTTGAAAAACCCAGTAGACTTAAACTCCTATTGCAGATGGGGTTTAGCCCTGCTGTTCTCCTGAAGTAACCAATCTTTAAGAGAATTATATTCAAAATGTAACTGATTTAGATCCGGGAATATCTTCCTAGATTTCCATATTGCTTTCCTTACACAGGGGAAAACCTGAAGCACTTGTCTTATCTCCAGTCTAGCCCTCAGCCTGTGCCCTTTTTGCCACTGTGTGCTTAGGTTCTGAGCAACCATTTCTCCTCACTCTGGCTCTTGTTTTATCTTTATGTTGCTTTTGGTTCCCACCTTCTTATTCACAGAGCTCTTTTCTTCCAACTGCCAGTTTTCAAACATTTCTCTCTTGTTCTCTGGAAACTCTAGTTGCTATAGAGACACCTGATGATTACAGAGGCAGTGACTACCTTTGTTAGAACCTCAGTTGCTATAGCAATGCCTGTTTGCTATGGGTTCAATGAAATCTGCTGTGTATGGTTCATGCCCTTTTACACAGCGATACAGCTTGTAAAATCTTCTTTTAATTGTTATACTCAGTAATGAGACTGTGAGCCAAATTCTGTTCTAATTGAAGTCAGTGGGAGTTTTGCCATTAACTCCAGTGAGACCACAGTTTGGTCCTAAGCGTCTGTGTGCACAGCTAACAAAAGGAATCTACTTGGGGCACAGCAACAGAGTATAGTTTCATTCAGTTAGTGAAGTCTAAACCCAGTAACAAAACTTGGATGTCTATGACAGTGTTTTAGTAAAGAGTGATGTAAATGATAGTTGGGTGGTGTTGGTTTGTTTTGTTTTGGTTTTGTTTGGGTTTTTTTTGTTGGTTGGGGTTTTATTTTGTTTTTTTTTTTTTTAAATATTATAGAAACAGTCATTTGTTAGCTCAAATCCATCATGTCCTTGGCAGATTGGGCACATGCAGCCCAGACAGCCAACCGAGTCCTAGGCTGCATCAAGAGAAGCGTGGCCAGCAGAGCAAGGGAGGTGATTCTGCCACTTTACTCTGCTCTCGTCAGACCCCACCTGGAGTACTGTGTGCAGTTCTGGAACCCTCAGCACAGGAAGGACATGGAAGTGTTGGAGCGGGTCCGGAGGAGGGCCACAAAGATGATCAGAGGGCTGGAGCAGCTCTCCTATGAGGACAGGCTGAGGGAGTTGGGGCTCTTCAGCCTGGAGAAGAGAAGGCTTCGAGGGGACCTGACAGTAACCTTCCAGTATCTGAAGGGGGCCTACAGGAAGGCTGGGGAAGGATTATTTACAAGGTCCTGCAATGACAGGACAAGGGGCAATGGGCTTAAACTGGCAGAGGGGAGATTTAGACTGCATGTTAGGAGGAAGTTCTTTACAGTAAGGGTGGTGAGGCACTGGAACAGGTTGCCCAGGGAGGTTGTGGATGCTCCCTCCCTGGATGTGTTCAAGGCCAGATTGGATGAGGCCTTGAGTAACCTGTACTAGTGGGAGGTGTCCCTGCCTATGGCAGGGGGTTGGAACTAGATGATCCTTGAGGTCCCTTCCAACCTTACCATTCTATGATTCTATGATTCTATGATTGTGTGTGTTTTCTATTAAAGACAAGAACTGAGAAGCAAAATTGTTTCCATTGTGTTGCTTTGTTGAAATAGTAACAAAAGAGTCGACCTTTTCAAGGAAATATTTTCACATCTCAGAAAGGGAATCTCTACTAAAAAGGTAAATGGAATGCTGTTCTTCCAAAGGCCATCATTTCTTGGCAGTCTCCCTGATTTTATTTTTTTTCCCCCCTCTGGCATTATGGGAATGACTTCTGAAAAATGCTGTCAAGCTAATTTTGCCTTTGAGCTATTTCTGTTCTATTTAAGGTGTCCTGGAGATAGTTTAAAAGTTGTGGGAATACAATTCAAGCACGAGTTGAGATTGGAAAGTGCTGTATTTCATATTGTTAAGGAAGGGTTTGAATCTGGGTTATAAGTGAGTTGTAATGAGGCTGACACATAGGTAGTTCCACTTAGGTTTATTTTGTTAGACTATACTAAAATTCTCATGTATTATGACTGTTTCAGTCACTTGTTCTTTCATCTGGCAACCCTTTCAGGAATTCACTGCTGTTCTTCTGTTTGCATACTGTTTTTGTGAATCTATGAACTTCTCACTCTGCTGTGAGTTCCAGTTAGAACAGAAACTCTTCTGCTCGATCCCCTCAATAGGGTTTAACTTATGGGCAAGATCATAAAATGTCTGACTTTCACGCTCAAAACAAACTCTGATGAGCTTACTTCAACAGCTGCTGCAAAACTAAAAAAAAAAACCCTGAAAGTCCTCTTACTTCTACCATGGATGTTTTGTATAAAAATTTATTCATTTTGAGTAGCTGGGAATAGATTCATAGAATACCAGGTTGGAAGTGACCTCAAGGATCACCTAGTCCAGCCTTTCAGGGTAAGAATACTAGTCATTCCAATCTCTGTCAGTGAAAGTCACTGAAGAACCATCACATTTCCCTTAGGCCCACTTAGTCACTTAGAAGTCACTTAAACTTCACTTTCTTAGGAGACAGAGCCTCTCATGCCTCTGATCACATGCCCACTAAATAAGAAGGATTCTGCAGGTTAATGAAGACTACTATAATTCTTTCTTGAAATAATCCTTTTGCAGCAACAGTACTGTTAAACTTTTCTATTAAAATGTCAGTGGTAAACAATTAAAAATTATATTCTACTATTGTTAATTATAGTATTAGATACCAATATTGAACAACTCTGTATTGACACACTACTCTATAGATCCAGTAACTGTTTCTCACTATGAGAATGCTCTCATCAGACCCCATCTGGAGTACTGTATACAGTTCTGGAGCCCCCAGCACATGAAGGACATGGAAGTGTTGGAGTGAGTCCAGAGGAGAGCCATGGAGATGATCATAGGGCTGGAGCAGCTCTGCTATGAGGACAGGCTGAGAGAGTTGGGGCTCTGCAGCCTGGAGAAGAGAAGGCTTCCAGGAGACCTTAGAGCAACCTTCCAGTATCTGAAGGGAGCCTATAGGAAGGCTAGGGAGGGAATATTTACAAGGTCTTGCAAAGACAGGACAAGGGGCAATGGGTTTGAACTGGTAGAGAGGAGATTTAGACTGGATGTCAGGAGGAAGTTCTTTCCAGTGAGGGTGGTGAGACACTGGCACAGGTTGCCCAGGGAGGTTGTGGCTGGTCCCTCCCTGGAGGGGTTCAAGGCCAAGTTGGAGGAGGCCTTGAGTGAGCTGTACTAGTGGGAGGTGGCCCTGCCTATGGTAGGGTGTTGGAACTAGATGATCCTTGAGGTTCCTTCCAACCTTACCATTCTATGACTCTATGACTCTATAGTTCAAATGAGCTGGCCCAGCACTGTGTCAATCTGGATCTTGAAACTGTCTAATGTAGGTGACTCCACCACCTCCCTTGGGAGTTTATTCCAATGTCTAGTAGCGTGAATGGTGGGAAAAAAAAAATTCTGGCATCCAGTCTGAATGTCGCCAGTAGCAACTCATATCCGTAAATGAAAGCCAATCATGAAAGTATCTGAAACAGCAATAATCGATCCCTTTCTAAGTATCCAATGATTACAGTGGAGTTTTTTCCATTTGCTAAGGGATGGAGAAGCATTGCCATTACAACAGAAAACACAAGCTCTTTAGTTAACCACCTTGCATCAGCACATTTGTATAGGTGTCTACCGGAGCCTCTCCCAGGGTACTGTCAGATACATGCAGAACACTAGAAGCCTGTGTGTACTGCCATGATTTTTATGTGCTTGCCGTTCTGTAGCATTTTTTTGGACTCATGCCAAGGCTCTGAGGGAATCCAGACTCACTTAACATTCCTCTCCCTTCAGATAATTTCCTCAGAATTTGGCATTTCTTCTTGCTTCAGTAGGCATTTCTGTTTCTCTTTTTTTTCTTTTTTTTTTCTGCTCTCTGAAGATAAGCTGTGGAAAAATCCTAAAATAAACCATGAACAAAAAACTTTCTTATGAATTCTGCTCTCCTCTTGTGATCAGTCTTGTCTGTTGATCAAAGTCCATATTAGGCATTTCTTTGTTTTGATATTAGCCTGTTGCGAAAACTGGTTGTTCTTGCTTACACAGGCTAGTTTTTCTGTCAATAGAGACTCATGTATTGTTAACAACTGCCTATCATAAATCCTGTGCAGTTATCTTTTGCAATTTCTGATTGATTTAGCATCATAAAATCAAAATGAAAGAATCATTCAGGTTTGAAAGGACTTCTGAGAGTCATCAAGTTCAAAGCCTGCGGCACCTTAGATCAGGCTCCAAACTGCTAAATGCTTTGTTGGGTTATTTTTGTTTTCTCTAGATCTTTAACTTCCAGGTAGAGAAGAAAGGAAGGAAACAAATACTGCATTCAGATTACAGTAGTAGTTTGAAGAAGTCATGCACAAAACCCCCACATTAACGATGTAGAGTTGAAATTCATAAGTTTGTACTCAAAGCATCATATGATAAATCCTGCATTTTCATTCTTCTGTCAGGCTGGGCATGGAAGAACATTAGAACTACTGTTCTTTTCTTTCTCTCTCTCTCTCTCTCTCTTTCTCTTTCTTTCTCTCTTTTTATTTCTCTTTCTCTCTCTCTCTCTCTCTCTCTTTCTCTTTCTTTCCCTCTTTTTATTTCTCTCTCTCTCTTTCTTTTTCTCTTTTCTCTCTTTTTTCTTTCCTCTTTTTTCTCTCTCTTTTTTCTCTCTAGTTTTTCTCTCTCTCGCTTTTTCCTCTCTCTCGCTTTTTCCTCTCTCTCTCTTTTTCCTCTCTCTCTCTGTTTCCTCTCTCTCTCTGTTTCCTCTCTCTCTCTGTTTCCTCTCTCTCTCTGTTTCCTCTCTCTCTCTGTTTCCTCTCTCTCTCTCTCTCTAATGTAGCACTGATGTGTAAGAAACAAGATTTGCATCAGTAACAGCACTATTTAGCCAGATATTTCAAACTTTCATTGAAAGAAAACCAACTGTCACAGTGAGTTGGTTTGCTGTCCCATCCCTGCTGGAGACCTCATGTTGAATTCTGAGCTGGGTCACAAATGAAAGAGTAATTTTATGTCAGTTACCATCTGTGCAGCATCACCAGACATTCTAGCATCATTCAGAATGCTAGGAAATCAAAGGTACAGACATGCATCCTTGCCTCACAAGTGAGATGTGCTGGTAGTGCTGCTTGGGAACGCTTAATCAGTACTGCTGCACAATGGTTCATTCTGTTAATGCTTCACTTGTTAAAAGCAGATTCTCATCTCCCTTGCATCTGAGGAAGTGAAATCACAATTTGGCCAAATAATAGGGAAATAACTCATTTGCTACCTAATGTGTTATTTTATGAAGAAGTCACAGATATGATTCCCTACTTCTTGCTTTAATCCTGCTATGCTTCTAACATTGGAGAATTTTCCTGCATCTTTCAGTTGGGGACAATTAATTCTAATACCTGCAGGTAGATTGCATTAAGCACACTGAAAACTGACAGGGCTTACAATTATGCCGTCACGAGATGTGCAAAAGCAGAGCAGAGCAGGGAAGCAGCACTTGTAAGACTGTTTTGTGCCAGATGGCACACCATGTCAGAAAAAAATCTATTTGAGTCCTTGTGTATCTTGCATTACAACCAGCAGATTGTCAGCTGGAGTAAAGTACAGAAAGTATGTAATTTAACTGAATCTGTCTCTGTAGGAATTGATTCAAAATCAGGGGATGAAACTGTTGAAGTTTTGACTTGATGAGGCCATTTCCTTTTTTCTTCTCTCTCTCGTGCTTGATGTGCCAGTGATTGATAAGGACTGCTGCAAAACTTCCTCTGAAATGTGAATGATTTATGAACTTGAAAGACATGTCATTTTAATAGAAATAACGCTCTCTAATATTGCTTCTCAAGCCTATGAACTCAGGTCCCTACAAATAAGTTTCTTTGGACTGCAAATTACCAAATACAGCTCTGTTACTTTTCATGGTTGCATGGTAGGAACCATATCAAGATGTTGAGATATTGGAACATGTCCAGAGAGGCCTGGAGCACAGCCCTGTGAGGAGAGGCTGAGGGAGCTGGGGGTGTGCAGCCTGGAGAAGAGGAGGCTCAGGGGCGACCTCATTGCTGTCTACAACTACCTGAAGGGAGGTTGTAGCCAGCTGGGGTTGGTCTCTTCTCCCAGGCAACCAGCAACAGAACAAGGGGACACAGTCTCAAGTAGTAGGTATATCTCAAGAGCAGGTATAGGCTGGGCATTAGGAGGAAGTTCTTCACAGAGAGGGTGATTGGCATTGGCAATGGGCTGCCCAGGGAGGTGGTGGACTCGCCATCCCTGTAAGTGTTCAAGAAAAGCCTGGATGGGGCACTTAGTGCCCTGGTATAGTTGACTGGATAGGGTTGTGTGATAGTTCAGACTGTGATCTTGAAGTCAAACTTCAGACACAAAATAAGGCTGCTCTGTAATTTATCTTCAAACCCCTTTGGATAAACCACTTCAGTCTGAATACCTAAAGCACATTGTCTCCTAACAGTGTGGCAAGTAAGCTCCAGCCTTTCAGTTAACTTCTCAGGTTCTGTCACTGGCTTTCAGTGAATTACAAAACATGAGGTGGTGCACTCAGGGATGAACTGTTTGAGAATAGTCACAACCGGGTACATAGGAAGTAAAACAAAGTAGCTCACTCTCTCCACCAGCACAGCTTGCTTGGGCACACACTCTTTATTACTTCATCTTGTAAAGCCATGCTCAGACTGTACATTACTATCAGGACTGCACCATTGTAGAGTTCTGAGAAAGCCCTACGTTGGATTCAGCAAAGCCTTGTTGAACTTAAGGCAGTTAAAATCAAATACTTCAGAATTAATGAACCACCATTTTTCTACTTATAGATCCAGCAATATATTATGTTTGTTTCTATGAACTACTCATTTCTCAACCAAAATCAGTGGAAATTGAGTTTTAAATAAATGAGATAAAGTGCTACCTTGATTGTATGCTTTACTTTTTCATGTGCTTTCATTAAAAAAAAAAAAAAAATCAAGCAGACTGCTGCTTTCCACGAAATATAAGGCACCTTTTTATTTTTCTTGTGTCACTGTTTATGACTAGAACACTGCAAACAGTTTTAAACTGCTTTTGAACCTGGTAAATGTTCAAGATAAATGCAATTTATGAAATCCCACTGGAGGGATAGATGTGTCCTGAATAGCAGACAGGTAGATTAAAAAAAAATAATTAAAAAAATCCAGTCTTAAACGTACATCTTTTTGAGTGCTTTACAGTACAAACAAGGGGAAAATGACGTATTTATAAGGATAGAAACTTTGAAATATGTATTACTAGCAATGTTGTCCAAATGTTTCACCTTAATAAGGAATTTTCTTTATTTTTATTCTAGAAAATAAGTAACCTTTAAGTGAGTAATGGCATTAAAAATATATATCTGTTTGTCTTGGGTCTCTAGACCTTTTATGGTTAATGAATATCTAGATCATGCAGTGAATTAAGAAGAAAACCAATTGATCTCCATCTCTGCACACTTATCCTGCAGGCAAATCCAGACTGAAGGATATTCACTTCAACTACCTTTGGGTTAAGTTTATACTTTCTAGTTGTAATATTTAAGCTGTAGAAAGTAAAATGATTATAACAGGAGTTCTGATCATGGAGGTATACTAAACCTGTACTTGAATATACATGATTGTTTTGCTCGCTCTCATAGTACTAAGGTATTTAACAGATGTGACTCAAAATTCTGCATATAATTTTGGTTTGCCTTTTTTACTGCTGCCTGATTTATGTTCCCAAATTAGTTTAAAAAAGTAAGCCTTCAAAACATTACTGCAGGTTAGGCAGAGGGGAGACACTAGAAATACCAATTTGAGGGCCTTGATGGGGCCCTGAGCAATCTGATCTAGGTGGAGATGTCCCTGCTCACTACAGAGGCATCGGACAAGATGACCTTTGAGGATCCCTTACAACCCGGTGCATTCTATGATTTTCTGTCTGTTATATGTGTAATCTTTTAGTAACCATTTATTTCCAATACTTTCAAGATCTCCAAAGTATCTCCTAACCATATCAGCTCTAATGATGGTTGTGGTTTTTCTCACTTTGCACTTTTCAGTGTCCAGAATGGAGCAGCTATGTCTCTGAAGGTTACATTTATGGCCTGTAGATAAGGTCATGCTGGAACAGGTGCACCTCAGAACAAGCATGGCTGTGCTTAAGTCTATGCTGCAGCAGGTATACCTCTGAAGCGACTGTCCTCCATAGGTAAGGCTCCAGCTGGAGCAGATATATCCCTAAAGGACTGTAGTCTGTGGTAAATTCAAGCTGGAGCAGGGGTAAGGGGAAAGGACTTCACTGCAATATTAAATGCTGTGATCTGGTCCAAAGGGACAAGGGCTGGAGAATGTCACAGAAGGTTGGAAGGGACCTTAGAGATCATCAACTCCAACTTCTCTGCCATGGGCAAGGATGCCTCTCAACTAGATTTGGCTGCTCAAGGCTTCATCCAGCCTGGCCTTGAACACTGCCAGGAAGGAGGCATCTGCGACCGATTCCAGAGTCTCACCACTCTTGGACTGAAGAATTTCCTAGGATCCAGTTCAAGCCTTTTCTTCCTCTTATCCTATTGCTAGAGTATGCTGGGTTTGGATGGGACAGAGGTAACTTTCTTCATAGCACCTAGTATGGGGTTGTGTTTTGGAGGTGTTCTGGAAACAGCATTGACAATGCAGAGATATTTTTGTTACTGCTGAACAGTGCCTTTCCTGCTTCTCACACCATTCCACATGGGATGGGGATGTACTAAACATTTGCAGGGGATGCATCTGGGACAGCTGTTCCCAGCTAACGAAAGGGATTTTCCATACCATCTGCTGTCATGCTCAGCACATCAAGCTGGGAGAAGAAGAAGGAAGAGGGTGTATTCAGAGTTAATGACATTTGTCTTCCCAAGTAACCATTACATGTGATACATCCCTGCTCTCCTGGAGATGGCTGAACACCTGCTTCCTGGTGGGAAGTGGTGAATTCATTATTTTGCTTTGCACATATGCAAAGCTTTTGCTTTATCTGTTGCAGGCTCTTTATCTCAGCCTATGAGTTTTCTCACTTCTAGTCTTCAGATTCTGCCATCACACCAAGGGTGGAGTGATTGAGTGGCAGTATTAAACTGTTATGATCCTTTAGCTTTTCCTGGAATCTTTTCAAGCCCTAGTTTGTACTCTTTGACACAGCAGATAAGAGGACCAGCAGAGTGAACCATTACACAGGATTTTAATGCTTTTGACCCTCATCTATACAAAGTAATATTCTGTTTCTGCAAGCAATACTATAGATCTCAATTTGAATTGTAAAGGTTTTTGTGTTTTATTTTCCTCATCTTTAAAGCAGGGATAACATGAAATGCTTCACTCACAAGGTTGTTAAAACTAATAGGATTATTTTACTAACATAAGGAACACACTTTGTACTTCCTCTGCCTGCTGGATGAAGAGACACACTAGTATAGCAGAAGGAGGACTACTGGAACACAAGCTCCATTTATACAGCCCTCCTGGAAAGGTTGGCACGGGAAGAAAAGTTATGAATAATTTATTGCCTATACTTAGTACAAAAAGTAAGTATTGATAATGAAGGCATTTTCTGAAACAATTACTGGAAAATCTTGTCATCTTTTGTACCTGACAAAACAATATGGAAGGGACTTACTTGTGTTGCCCTCTTGTGCAGTAATTCCTGATGGCAAAATATCACGCTTAAAGCTAAGATTTTAGCTAATCTTCAACAACTCTAAGGACAAAACTGAAAGACTAAATAGATCTAACTTACAGATAAGCTTCATGTGACATTAGATGTATAGCTTTTAAAATGCTGTTATCTTTTTTCAGGTCAAACACATTAAAATTGAAAGAAGAGACATTGCTGTCTTTAAGGTCTATATGCAACAGCAAAGAAAAGCAAGCAGCTGCTGTTGTGGACCAGTTACCATAGCAACGCATTTCTATAGTCACTTAAAGATTAATTTATAACAATAATAGTAGCTTCAGTAAAGAAGAAAGCAAAAGTTGCCAACAGCATTCATGTGATTTCCTCTATTACAGATTTTCATTGTTTGCGGTGGGATAACTTCATTAACAGAGGGACAGCGACCACCAAAGGAACATGCCAAAGTAAATTACAAAAATGGTTTTTCAGCTCCTTTCTTCCAAATTAAATAATCACTTGTAAATAATCATGTGAAATCAGTAACATCAGAGCCAGGACAGCTCACGGAAAGTCCAAGCCAACCAATTATTTTCTATTAAGTTTGGTGCAGCCCCATCAGGTTCATATTTATATAAGTTAATAACAATTAAAAACAAAAAAAACCTTTCAGAGGCCTACAATTTCCATGTCATGAGAATTCTGCTACTGAAAAAAAAAAAACTTACAGACTGATTATTGAGAGGTATATAGTAAGAAAGGGGAAAGCAATGATACATTTCAATAAACAGAGGTATTAAATTCTTGCATGCAAAACTAATTGAACAAAAATCAAGCTACACATAAAAGTAGCAGAATTCTGCAAGAAAAGAAATATTTATGGTAAAACTGTGTGAAGATGGTGGATGTAAACAAGTAATTCATTGGGAGATTTCAAAATTTCCATGAGAAACAAATTTCACACAATAATACAAGCATTGTCAATTAATTGTTACAGCAAAGAGCATAATGCATGAAATCAGAAGATAAATGAATATTGACTTGAAAGGATTAAAATAATGACCATTCTTAATCCATATTTGAAGATACAAGGAAAGGGAAGGGAGAACTTAAAAATAATTTTCGGTTTTTAATATTCAAGTTCAGCTCTATAAACAGCAAATGTGTGTATCATGATAATAAAGCACATTTGCTAAGATGTTGATCCAGCAAAATAACTTGTAAAATTATTCAGCTGTTCCAAGCATGTAACACTTAAAGAAAAGGGAGAGAAAATTTGAGGAAACCCACCAAATTACTCAAGGCAAAAATTCAATGGGCCAACATCAATGTGATGGGCTTCAACAAGGCCAGGTGCCAGGTCCTGCACTTGGGTCACAACAACCCCAAGCAATGCTATGGGCCTGGGGAAGTGTGGCTGGAAAGCTGCTGGCAGAAAGGCACCTGGGGGTTCTAATTGACAAGCAGCTGAATATGAGCAAGCAGCTTGCCTGGGTGGCCAAGAAAGCCAATGGCATTCTGGCTTGGATTAGAAATGCTATGTCCAGCAGGAGTAGGGAGGTGATTGTCCCCTTGTACTTGGCTCTGGTGAGGCCACACCTTGAGTATTATAATCCAGTTTCGGGCACCTCAATAGAAGAGAGATGTTGAGGTGCTGGAATGAGTGCAGAGGAGGGCAACAAAGCCCTGGGGAATAAAATTTATGAAGAGAGACTGAACGAGCTGGTGCTGTTTAGTTTAAAAAAGAGGAGACCTCACCATTGTCTACAGCTACCTGAAAAGGCATTGTGGAGAGGTTGGTGCTGTCTCTTCTCAAAGGTAATTAGTGATAGAACAAGAATGGCCTCAAGCTGCAACTGGGTAGGTTTAAATTGGACATTAGGAAGTTTGGGGTTTTTTTCCATGGAAAGAGTGGTCAGGCATTGGAATGTGCGGCACACGGAGGTGGTTGAGTCACCAACCCTGGATGTGTTTAAAAGTCGTTTGGATATGGCCCTTGGGGACATAGTTTAGCAGTGAACCTTGTAGAGTAGCCTCATAGGTTGGACTTGGGTGATCCTGAGGTTTTTCTCCAACCTGAATGTTTCTGTGATTTCTGTGATTTTACAGAGCTATCATTTGTGTATTTCTGCAGCCTGTATAGTATGATCTGAGCATGAATTTCAACCCTGTAACCTTGTTATTTTTCACTTTTGCTTTCACTCCAGGCAGGGAATTAGTATTGTACACACACAACTAAACTACTCTCCTTAGTATTACAAATGAGTTCTTAATCTGTGGCCAGCAAACCAGACACACAAGTCTTTGAAGGCAGTCTGCAGAGTGTGCTACATTCTTCATTCAGCTGGCTCGGTGCCTACAACCTTCAGGTTCTAGACTCCAGAAGTGGAATGGGATGAATGCCTTTTAAAGGATCAGATATAGTTATCCCCTAATAAAACTGAGACAAACATATGAACTGCCCATGCCATCAACTTAAAACTGGAAGATCCATCTTCTTGCCCCAGCAAACCAAACTGGTTTGTGCACCTGGGCTTACTACGCACGCATTTCAGTTCTATGCTTTTTTTCCTGCTATGAAGCACCGCAAGAAGCAACGCAGAGGGCTGCCGACCGCCAGCACATAGAGGCCGGGCTTTCCTCAAGATGCCAAGCCCCGCTGAGCCTGGGCGTACAGAGCACTCGCCGGGTACACGACAGCCGAGGCAGCGCGACGCCTGTCAGTGAGCAACCGCTTAGCGGCAGGGCTGAGCTGCGCTGGCGTCGGTGCCGCCGTGCCAGGCGGTAGCGGAGTAACCGCGACGGCCACCCTTGACAACCCACAGCGCTGCGAGGAGAGGGCTGCGGCGAACCGTGAAAGGAAACCCACGGCGCGCAGGGTTACGGAAACCGCACTGCCAACAACAAGGTGGCATCTCGCCGGCCGCCCAGCACTGGTAGCAAGGGTCAACTGTGGGAAGGCCGCATGCTGCTGGTGAATGCCCCTGGCCCAGGGTGAAAACCAGACAACATGGCGCCCACTGCTACGGACCCCGCCGCCCCCTACCCGGCCCGCAGGACTCCGGAGCGGGCCAAGGATGAGGACCGGGTAAGCGCCCCCAAGCGAGCGCTCGCGATCCCGCGATCCCGCGACCCTCTTTCCTCAGCGCGCGTGCACGACGGGACATCTCAACCCCCCACCCCCCACAGACCC
>VWZE01014144.1:75173-109283 GCA_013396675.1 Eubucco bourcierii
CGGCGGCGCTGGTGCTGAACACGCACTCACTGCTGGCCTCGCTGCAGCGCAACGAGCTGTCGGAGCGGCGCTTCTTGCAGCTCAATAAGTGCCCGGCCTGCTGGGGCACCAGCTGGTGCCGCAAGTTCCTCAACGGGCAGCTGCGGCTGGAGAGCTGGGGCCGTCTCCGCCTCTTCGACTTCTTCAACGTCAAGAACGTCTACTTCGCGCGTTACGGGGAGCCCCGCGAGGGCAGCCGCCGCGTCGTCCTCCAGCGCCTGGGCTCCGCGCAGGAGCTTGCCGACATCGACACCAAAATCTGCCGCCGCGCTACCGGCAGGGGTCGCTGCGACCTCCTCCAGGCCCTACACGCCACGGAGTTCGCCAGCCTCAACGGCGACGTGCGGCTCCTGACCCCCGACGCCGTGGAGGGCTGGTCGGACCTAGTACACTGCCCCTCGCAGCGCCTGCTCGACCGCCTGGTCCGCCGCTACGCTGAGACCAAGGACTCGGGCAGTTTCCTGCTGCGCAACTTGAAGGACTCGGAGCGCATGCAGCTTCTCATCACCCTCGCCTTCAACCCCGAGCCGCTGGTGCTGCAGGTAAGCGAAGTGCGCCTGCCCCCCACTACTCTCCTTGATGCTGCGCGACCAAGTAGTGTCCGGCTGATTCCTTTTTGGAAGCCCCGTGCCGCCTAAGGGTCCTCCGTGGCCCTTCCTCGCCGCTTCCCTGACCGTGACTGGGTTGTTTTTTGCCGCCGCGCCGGGCGCACGCAGCTGTCGGGGGGCGGGGGACAGCGGGGAGGGAGGAGGCTCCTGGGAAGCGCATCCCAGAAGTAGTAGCGAGACGCTGGGCACTGCCTTAAGTCTGCACTTTAATAGTGACTCCTATGTAAAGATTGCCTGAAGAAAGGGTCTCCACTCAGGGAAGAGGTGTATCTTTATTTCATCTAGTCATACAGTTTTTCTTTCTCGGAGGCTTTTCACATTAGGTTCCTGATTAGTCTTTCTTCTCGGAGCTACTGTGCCTTAAGATTTTAACTTGTTCTCCACCCTTCTTGCCTTTCACATCTAGCTTTTCTGTTCGGTAGGAAATGGTGAAAGCAAGCAGGTATTCCGTGGGAAGTGTTGTGGAGTAGCTTGCTGCCAGGCAGATAGATGCCTTCAGTTGAATTTATACCTTTTCTACAGTCAAGTGTTAGATTTCAATCTATGGCATGTTCCCTAACACGTGGATTCCTAGGCAGCTCGGGGAATCGGGCGGTTTCTTAAGGCACAGTTTAATGGTGGAGAGTCCACTGTGATGCTATTGTGCTTTCCTTGTTAAAAAGCAACTTGTCTGACATCGAGTTCCTACGTAAACTAAGTCCAGGTTTTGTTTTTCTGTTGGTGAAGAACATGAATAGCTATTTTGTAGGCAAAAAATGGAGTGACCAATATTGAATAGTATTCTTTTTTCAGTGGTTGCATTATTTTGTATTCTTTGTTTGAGAGGACTGATTATGTACATAGACCAGAAGTGTGTCCTTTATATAACAAGTTTTACTTGAAAAATTGCTAAGAAACTGTTTTATTCTGTATCACTATTCAGTTGCTTCTATTGCATATCTGTTAAGATTAGGAGCTTCGTATTTTGGCTCTTGGCACTATGGCAAGTATGCCTTTAGTGAATAAGTTTGGTCTCAGAATTGTGTCACGTAACCACTGAGACCTCCATTGCCTTGGTAAAACGAATATTTGCAAATGCATGATGGTTACGAACATGTGCTGTTTAGTGAGAGGCTAAGAAATATCTAATGCTCAGAAAGTATTACTGCGAGCTTTACCCCCCAGCAACTTCACCTACATGTTAAGTTATAGAGAATGCGTTTATGAGTTCTACTTAACTGAAAATGTGGGTTTGGGTAATATGTTTTCTGACCTTTAGCCTCCTTATGTACAGCTCTTCGGTTTTGCTTTCAAAGTAGGTTTCCAGTTCACTTCTCAGTGGACTGAGGGTACAATATGCCTCTTACATTTTGCTGTGGAATTGCTCCTTAGCATAGTGAAAAAGGAAACCCTAGTAAGAAAATTCAAACTACTTTCCCCGAATATACTTTTAAGTTCTTTGAAAATGTTTGGGCTGCATTTCATACAGTGTCCAGGTTTTGGTTTTGAACTCTGCTTCCAGTGTCCTGAACATGGACCTGGATGTCCAGAAAACAGTTCTGTACACTTCATAGTCAGCGGAGCCCATGTACTCTTTACAGACAAAGGATATGGCATTGTTGCAGTATTTACTGTTGTGGGGTGGATCAAAGGCAGTGGCCAGCACTGGTCGATTTTAAGTGCCTTGATTTCTGTCAGCTTCTTAAATAAGCTGTGGATGATCCTTGAGGCTATTAAGCAAATCTGTTGAAGAGATGAAAAATATTTGGACGTGAACTTAACAAACGCTTTGCTTGCCATTTGTCTTAGTGAAGGTGCTGTTGAGAGCAGAACAGGTCATATTGGTGGGAAATAAGGCAGCCTCAGCCAATCTAAAATGAGGTAATGTTCAGTCTCCTCTTAACACATCAAAGGTGTTTTGCAGAGCCTTGTACATTTTGATGAATAGGTATATTCTGGAAAATATTTTTGGGGAACTTCAGGCCAGTTTTGTGTATTGAAACACACTTAATATGTTCTCCATTTTATGGTGTAGCATTATGTGTAGCCTGTGTATGGACCAGAGTATAGCAGTTGCTCTATCACCTGGTGACCCTTCCCCAACAGAGAGAAAGGGGATCAGGAAAAGGAGAGGCGACCCATGGGATGAAAGGAAAACAGATTTAATGAAACAGCCCAACTAATACCAATGCCGTTATAAAGTATACAAAGTTCTTATTTGCCCAGCAAGCGTACAGCAATCTTAAGGAACAAGGAGGGAAGTCCTTAGGAGTAGTATGGTAAATGAGTGCCTCCAGTGATGGGGAGAAGCGGAGCAGTATCAGGAGGAGCCCCTGTCTTCAGCAAACTCCTGCTTTTATACTCAGTGTGATGCTTATGGCCTGGGATACACTTGTGAACCAACTCCGGTCACCTGTCCCGGGTAACTCAGAATTGCTAATGGCTTGAGCCCATGATTGGGATTCTGACCAAGCAAACCCAGGACAGTTTCTGCATTATTGGTGAAGACAGATACTGGGATAGGAATGAGATGTGCAGGAGTGTTCTTAAAATCAGCTGGTTCTGGGAAAGGAAACCTGCATGACCTGTGAATAATCAGACTTTAAATATTTAAAGAAATAATCAATGCATTTAGGCACTGATGTCTGTCACAAAAAGGCACAAAGAACAACACTGCTAGTTTTTTTCCCTTGAGCTTTTGATTCAGAAGCAGAGATACTTCTAAACTGTTTGGTGCTTTAAAGTTCTGTGTTAAGTTAGAGGAACAGTCAAATGCAAATTGTCACTGATTTTAAACCTCAGTCTTTCACTTAAAATAGAGAAGTTACTGTAGTCTTTTACTAGGGCTAGTAATTTGTGGATTATAAGACTTTATGTCAGTGATACCAGGGATTTTAGTTGGGCGCCTCTCTGGAGAATGGATTATTCCTAAAGTGGTATTGCTTGCAATCTGCATATTGTCACAACTGACTTACGGCTTTTATCATAGGAAGTTTTCATGTAGTGCTTTAACTCATAGCATAATACATTCCTGTTACAAGTCTTTATACAGTAACAAAAGAGCGTAGATTACTGTATTAATGCACAGATTGTGTAAATTGCTTACTGTAATCCTAAATATTTGTATTTTTTTAACAGCTCTCTTCTTAACCTCAGGTGTACTTAGTGGAAGATTCAGTCTCTTACTATTTTTACTTCTGCAGAATCTTGCAAAACTAGTCAGTAGTTAAATTCTTTCACGTTTTTTGATCTGAATTCACATTTGAATGAAACATCATATATACCATTTGTTACACTTAAAGTGATGTTCTATATGAACATGAACAGCTTATTTGGACAAAAGAAACAGCAAACTTTGTTGCCGTTCCTCTCAACTCGCATAATCAAAAACAGTATTTTAAATCATCTGGGGGATAGGATATGTGCATGGCATCTTATTCATAACTGAGTATGATGGCTGTTTGCATCAAGCACTTGCAAAGACAGACTGGCCAAAGTCACTTTTTGAAGAAATTGAATTTGAAAAATAAGTAGGATTACAGGCTGAGTGTGAATATTCACTTCTTTCAGAATTCATAGCACCAGAATGGATGTAAATAGATTTATCCTCACCCTGTGACTTTTTGTAAGCCACCCACCGTCTGTGTTTATAAAAAACAACTGCGGTGGAGAAACTGTTTCTTGTGTTTTATGTGGTGTTTTTGTTTGGTTGGTTCTTTTTTTCTTTACTTGGCATGCAAGTAATGGTTGTTATTCAGTGTTATGAAATAACATTAATTTTCTTTTTTCTTTTCTTGCGACTATGAATATAAACTCACTGTTAGCAAACTAAAAATGCTTTCTGCCTCTTGTTGCATTCTACAGAACGAAGAGTGTTGATCAGTCTTTGACTCTTACCCAAATTCTCCCATTTCTAAACAAGATTTTTTTTCCCCCTCAAAACAAAGTAGCTAAACAGAAAGATTTGGGGAAATAGTTAAGCTTTCTCTAGACATACCTGTTATTTACTAGAGAGCTCCTGCACGGATCACTGTTAGCCTACAGGTTTACTGTTTAGAGTGACTGTGGCAGCCTCTTACTATTTTTTTTGAGTTGCTGCCACTGTGAGTCTGTATGTAGCTGCTACTCTGTGAGCCATGGTTTGTAACCCCACATTGTCCAACAAAGCCTGTGTCAAAGTTTTAAAACTTATAATTAAACACATAAAAAACCTGAAAATCAGTAACTCCAAATAACAGACCAGAATGGAGAATTACTTGTTTTGGGAGCTGCTGAAACTACAATATAACTCACTGCTGCTGAAGTAAGAAATAGTTTCTAAATAAGAAAATTATGTTTTTCTGTAAAATGGTTGTATTTCTCCAAAAAATCTTCAGAAAACACAGTTTCCAGCTGTCCTGGCATAACTGAAATAGAGGTTTTGTAAACTTGTCAGTAGTGCACCTAGAGGAGGTCTTGCACTACTCAGTTTTGTGCTGGCTGCTGTATTGGTCAATAACGCTGCCAGATGCACTGTTAAAATGACTCTGTTTTCAAAGTGAGATTGAAGTTTTAATGAAAACTTTGCTAATAAAAGTAAATAAAATGCTTGCAAGTAACCTGTCTTTTTCAAACTGTAGAAGATGCCTGAATTATACCCAGAGTGCATCAATGCAACCTTGTCTCAAGCTGTAGCTTTTAACAGCCTGTTTAAAATAAAGATTCTTCAGCAGTGATCGTGAACATTTGCGTCTTTTATGAAAATTACAGGTCTCAAGTACTTTTATTTTGCTGATTCTAAGAAAATTTCCAGTAGTTATCTGGAAAATAGCAGTATTTCTGCTTGTTTTAATAGATGGTGTAAATCATTGCCCTTCCCTGTATTTGCTTTCTCAATAGTTCAGTTCAAGGGCTTTTTTCTTCTCACAGCTTTTGATCACTGTTGTTCCTTGTGGAAAAAAACAACCCAGTCCAACAGCTGTATCTCTATTCCTGGTATAATTACTCTGCATGAACAGTCTGTTGCCACATAACCTAAAATTCTTTTGGTTTGTCTTAATGTCATCGTTGGGGTTTCTGCTTGGTTTTGTTATTGGAAGAACAGTAATCGACATCTGCTAAACACACATAAAAACATCAACTATGATCTCTCTTTGAAACGATTTCTGGTGCTGGATTTACTCAAAGTAGCAATTTAGCAAAATATTTTATGGTATTATTTAGTTGTGCCACATATAACTCAGTAAGTAGTAAATGGGAGAATTTCCTTGTCTGAGATCTCTCTCTTTTTTTATTATATGCACTCTTCTAGTCATAGGACATTTTTTGTAGTTCTATTCTAAATGCATTATTAAAATGCCAAGCGGTTTTCACTCGCTACTTTTTAAGCTTTATCACTCAATTTGGTGTTTCTGATTCTAATTACCTACACTAAATACCAAATAGGGGATTTAAGATAGTTATCTGCATTACTTGGTAAGTTCCTCTACTAGACTTGTAGTATTTAAGTCTTGGCTCACAGTTACTGGCATTTTGACATACTGAGTAGTATGTAGTGTGTAGCATTTTAAAATGTTGAACATTTTCTTCTGATCTCTGTGAAAACTGATCCTAAACAAGGTCTTAACTTAATCACTTGTTGTCCTTATCTCCAGTTGCTTTGAGGCATTTAGATTATCTGCAATTTCAGTTTAAAGATTCACTATAGTCTGCTGTATATTGTATATCATGGATTATAAATCATGACTTCTTGACTCTCCTCAAATTACTGCTATGTAGTTGGAATATTTTTTGCTTTAAAGCTTTTTTTTTTTTTTTTTTTTTTGCATTAAACATAGGTGTTAGTTAAGGAATGTTTCTACAAGTGCTTTTTTATGGATAAATAGATTTTTTTTTTCCCCCTAATTTATGGATAAATAGATTTTTTTCCCCCCCTTTTCTACGTCTGTCTTGAAATTCTGTTTTACACAAGTCAGTTGACTGACACCTGTAGAAAAGATTATCCAGAAAGCAAAGGATTTAAATGTTAAACATTAAACTGGGACCTTAGTCTTTTTTCATTCCTGTTTTGCATACTCATAAGTATTGTGGGGAAAGGATATGAATCTGTTGTCTGTTCCTGAATTTCCATTGTACACATTTTTAAAAAGCAAAGCTACCGCTGCTGTATTGAATTAAAATTGAGTAGCCTTCTGTTAGAAGAATGTTGCAGTAATTAGTGTTATTTTTTGCAATGACACTCTGTGCATGTTAGCTCAGGACTGTCTTGTATTTCTTAGGCCACCACATTTGTGTTCCTTGAGTAGTCAAAACTGTTTTCGTCCTTTCTACTGAAACTTTCCTAGCGTGAAAGCATGAGTGATGTTTTGGAATAATCTAGAAACTCTTGAAGTTGTTGTGGGGTGTGTCTTATGATGAGTGACCATCTTAGAAGCTACCAAGAAACTGTTAACTAACTGCAGTAGAAATTCTCCTGATAAATGGTAACTCTCAGCAGTTTTCACTAACAAAAAAAGTGTTGCTGCACCTTCCAAAACTTGAAATACCAGTGTGGTGCTTTGGCTTTTGTTATGCCTTACATTGAAGGCAAGATGTGTTTTTCTTCCCTGAATTAAGTAATTGAGGCTTTGGTCTTAATTTTGCAAAATTAACTTTTTCAGAAATAAGAGTATGCCATCTCTGATGGGACTTCTTTATGGTGATGTATTCCAAGCCCATAACTGATGAGAAGTAGGTGGTGTTTGCTTTCATCTAACGTAAACTTAATTAACAAAGCTTCTTGAAGTATAAACCAGTGTGGAAAGATTAAAAAAACCCACCCATGTAACATGCAATTTTTGTTACAGCAGCTCTTGCATTTAATAATGCATTAATTTGCATGGAGAAATTACAGATCTCTCATAACACAGTAAAATATAAATATTATAGTTCAGGGGTTCAGCTTGATCGTTAAGCAACTTCTGAATAGAATTGTCTGTGTTTTGCCCTATAGTGTCTCAGTTAACCTTGATGTGTACCCCTTGTTGGCATGAATTGTAAATAGGAACTGGCTGAAATGTAATGAAACCAAACAAAAGTAAAGTAAACTTAATTTCAACAGGAACACTAATATTTGGAATATGCAATGAAATCCACAGTATATATTTCTAGGGGAATTTTAGTTGACAGTGAACTGAATTGGCATGTATTTGGAAATGAAATTGTTTTCATTATACTCACTACCATCCACAAAGGCTTTTGAATGCTTATCTTACAGAATGGAGATCAGTTCCTGACAAAAGAAGGCATCTCTGTTAAGACCATGCATTTTAACATTCTTTGATCTTGAAAATTTAATTGTAAAATCAGATCTCCATCTCTTTGTGATTCCAGAGCTTTTCTTATTTCCCTTGGTGACTAATAGAACTGACTACTTTTGTTTACACTGCAGAATCAAGTGTACTCTGTGAGAAAGAAGGACATTTTTTTCTTTGAAGAACAGCATGTCATTTACATTCTGCTTGCCAGGCCAAGTTGTGCCTGGACTATCATGGTTTAGCAGGAGCATTTTAGCAAAGGTGTCACAAAGATTGTAATTGTGACATGAAAGTCTTCAGAGTCTTGAGTCCCCATTATGTTTGTGGGGTTCTGTTTTTAGTTTCATCATCTTTAAGATGTAGCCCTATTAGAGTGTTTTATGGTTTGGTTTAACTTTGGGGTTTTTTTTTTTTTGTTGTTTTTCTTGTGTGTGGTTTTTTTTTCTGTTTTGTCTTTGTTTTTTTTTCTCAGAAAGTTGATAGTGACATGTAGCATCTTCTGGAATAGTTGTGAAAAGGAAAAGTTTTTTTTTTTTTTTTCCAATGGTGCAGTGAAGCAGTAGCAGAAAGATGTTATTTATTAATTAAACTGTTTTCGCTTTGATTGGACTTAATTGTTAGTATTTGTTACATGTTTGGTGATGATTGATAAACTTTTATTCTTTTAACTGTTAATTCAAAGGGGACTTGTGTTATTGCAGATTACAATAGACCATATGAGCTTCAAACTGATGAGTCTACTGCATGATCTAAGTCACAGCTCTGAACATTTAAAACTAATGACAGATTTGTAAGTCTTCTCATGTTTAGACAGAAGTGAGGAAGACAGATGCACCAGCAGTATGTTTTATGCTTCAGTGCAATGAAAAATTAATCTTAAACCTCAATATCCTGAGAATACAGGTCTGTTGGTTCCCTCCCCCAAGCAAGAAATGCGGTATGATACTTTCAGGAACAAAATGACCTTTGTGCGTTTGGCTGAGTTTGTTAAGGTTTTTTAAGCCTTACTGAAAGAGAACTACACTGATTAGTGCAACTGAATTGTGTTTTGATGTATTTGTTAGTGGGATTGGAGATAACAGGAGTTTTTGTCTTCTGTTGGAAGAGTATAGGTATTCCTCTGTGAATAGAGAAAGATAACTTTAATGATTGAAAACTTAAGCTAACTGTTGGTAGTTTTACATATGCATTACTGTGTTTTAAAACACTTCAAAAAGCTTAATTGTCTATGGTTTCCATGGCATTATTGTGTGTATTCACAGATAAAATGTGAATAGGTGCATTAGAATTGCAGATTCATTGTCAGGTGTTTTTGCTTTTGAACAGGACCTTAGTTTTTATCTTGATTATCAAATGCACATTTTGAAGTCTTCAAATAGCATAGTCAAGGATGAAATTATCTAATTAAATATACTAATTGGAGAATTAAAATAAACTAAAATTGCACAGAATGTGAGGAGTTGGAAGGGACATTGAAAGATTATCTAGTCCAACCCCCTTGCTACAGTAGGATGCTACAGTAGGATCACCTGGAGTAGGTCACACAGGAACATGTCCAGGTGGATTTTGAATGTCTTCAGAGAAGGAGACTCCAGCCTCTCTGGGGAGCCTGTTCCAGTGCTTTGTCACCCTCACAATGAAAAAACTTTTCCTTCTATTCCCGTGAAACTCCTGTGCTCCAGCTTGCACCCATTGCCCTTGTCCTATCATTTGATCTGGCTTTGTCCTCCCAACCCTCTCCCTTCACACATTTGTGAACATTAATGAGGTCATCTCTGAGTCTCCTCTTCTCCAAGCTGAAGAGCCCCAGTTCCCTCAGCCTTATCTCATAAGGGAGATGTTCTACTTCCTTCATCTACTTTATGGCTGTGTGCTGGGCTCTTTCAAGCAGTTCCGTGAGGCCATTCTTGAACCGAGGGGCCCAGAACTGGGCACAATATTCCAGATGTGGCCTCACCAGGGCAGAGTAGAGGGGGAGGAGAACCTCTCGAGCTACTAACAACACCCCTGTTAATAAACAATGAAGTTATACATCACAGAAATCTGATGTTTTAGGCAGCTGTCTTCCAAGCTTTTGCATTTTGAAATGCAACTTGTTCATGGAAAACTTGTGTAATGACCACATGTATTCACGTCATACTGGATTTCAGAGTTTCAGTGTGTAAAGTGTTAAGTCCTCATGTTAACTGCAATTCCAGCTACAAAGATGTGTTCAAAATAAAATAGTACAAAGTTACAGATCTTTGCTTACCAAGATGACAGATCTGCACTTGAATTAATATTCTTGTCATATGCACTGAGTGGGTATAAAACTGCTGAATGAGGCGCCTGTGCATATTTTTATCCCCTTCTTCGGCTGCTGGCTCGGGTAATGAAGTGTATATGTGGCTGTTACATGCCAGTTGGAGGGGAGCCAAAACAGAGATGTTGTTTGTACATGTGCAGATGTTGGCAGGATTCCCTGCGCTCCTGTTGTCAAAAGATCTTTTTATTGCCACAGAGTTATAAATATATCTGTTACAGTATGCCATGCAGCTATTTTACTAGTAATGTTTGGGATGTTCACTTAATAAACCAGACTGCTCCTGGAATTTCCTGTGTGTAATGAAGTGTACACAAGGCAGGAAGCATAATAGATGTGTTTTGAAGATCAGTGTACCGTTGTGACAAACACTGTGCTTTCAAAATACCTGCTACTGCTGGAAAGGAAAGGTCCTCTTAACTCCTTTCCTGCACCTAGCTATTTAGGCCTTCTCCTTCTGTTTGGTACTATCATGATAAGCAGGATCAGGCTCCCCATCCAACTGAACACCAGCCAAGCAAGTACTAACTACATTGCTCTCCTAATGATACAAAGGGAGGGATTGAAATGATTGTGCTTGATGGGTTGGAAGGGACGGGCACCTTCACTTCCAAAGGTAGCACAGCCTTTGCCAGGTTCCACCGTTTGTGGTTGAATTTATATTTGGAAAGGGTGGCAAAGGCATTAAGCGAAGCAGAACTGAAACATAGGAGATAGGTGGAAAAGGAGTCTGGTAGTCCGAAGCCATACCTAAATAAAAACATTTAGGCATCATGTCTGTAGCAGCTGGATTTATTGCATTGTGTGCTGATAAAATCCTGTAGTATGAAGATGTTATGCACGTGTGGTGAAACGTTCTCCAATTGGAGATGTAAATTTGTATTTTTAAGATATGGATAAAGCATGGGTACACAGATTTGTACTTCCATAACAGGAAGCTGTGTAGCCTTTTCCTGATAGTGGTAGGCAATATTTTGAATTTTGCTGTATGCCACTTGATCCTACTCACTGGAACAAAGTTTTTTTTCTTTCCTAGATTTGTCTGGGGGTTATGCCTTAACACCAACTCCTGGTTGATGCTTTCCCAGTGAAATGACACATTTCTTTGTAAAGAACTACTTGAATTTGATGAACAACAGACATAAAATCACATTTTGGTGGTTATTGATGCCACAGGCATGAATTTTGCTTGTAGTGGTAGAATGGAGAACACTAAATTACCATATACTTTTTTTTTTTTTTTTTTTTTCTTTTCCTGGAAGGTTATTTTGCTGAAGACAACAACAAAACCACACCAAAAAACCCAACTTACCAATTGTGATGGTTTGGGAGTTCATTCCCACCCCCCCAGCCAAATTCACCAGACTAGACTCAGTTGGCTGGAAGTTAAGGAAGCTATATTTACAGCCTAGCACAATCTACAAGCATGTATTTACAGTATATTACAAGTATTTACAGTTAGATACAAGTTAAAAGTAGTGCAGAAACACAAAATCCATCCCAAAACAATCAGATTGCCAGCAGGCTTCCAACCCAAACCTCCTTCCCCCTTTTTCCCTCCCTTCAGAAATAACCAGATCAATCCCCCTCTAGCTCCTGTGATAAATCTGGAGAGGTCTGAGGTGAGATGTCAAAAAAGATGACAAGAAGGTTAGGGGGGGGAAGGAAAAAAAAAAGGATTAGGTCAGATTAAAGTTAAGGCAGATGCAACCACACANCTACAAGCATGTATTTACAGTATATTACAAGTATTTACAGTTAGATACAAGTTAAAAGTAGTGCAGAAACACAAAATCCATCCCAAAACAATCAGATTGCCAGCAGGCTTCCAACCCAAACCTCCTTCCCCCTTTTTCCCTCCCTTCAGAAATAACCAGATCAATCCCCCTCTAGCTCCTGTGATAAATCTGGAGAGGTCTGAGGTGAGATGTCAAAAAAGATGACAAGAAGGTTAGGGGGGGGAAGGAAAAAAAAAAGGATTAGGTCAGATTAAAGTTAAGGCAGATGCAACCACACAGACTTCCAGAGAGAAGAAGTGAGAACTGAGAAGTGTGTGAGAAGTGAGTGTCTTACCTATATTTTGACTAGTTGCATTTCTCAGCAGAAGAATGAGTGGTAAAGTTTACTGCTGGTTTCTTTTTTTTCTTCTCACAGCTAAGGATTTAATTTCTCTCAGTAAAATATTCCAGTTAGCCTCAAACCAGCACACCAGTCATAACTGCACTACCTAAGCAAGAACAACCAAAAAGAAACCAAACCTCAGTCAACACACCCAGCCAAATGTTAGCTGTGGAATGTTGTCACTTGGCTTGCTCTGAACTTACGGATATTTTCCATACATACTACCTTCATTTATTGCCCTGCATTCTACAGATAAAATCTGAAGACTGAATGATGTGATCCTTATTGCATAGTAGATTCAGTCAGTGAGATTTAGTTACTCTCAGTTATATCAAAGAATGTTAGGAGCTGGAAGTGGCCTTGAAAAATCATCTATTCCAACTCCTATGCCAGAACAGGATCACCTGGAGTAGGTCACACAGGAAAGCATCCAGGTGGGTCTTGAATGCCTTCAGATAAGATAATTCTACAAACTTTAGGGGGACTTTGTTCTAGTGTTCTGTCACCCTTACAGTTAAAAAGGGTGAGAAGGGCCTGGTTCTGTCCTCCTGACACATGTCCTTCACATATTTATAGACATTATTAAGATCACTCCTCCAACCTTAAGAGACTCAGCTGCCTCAGTCTTTCCTCATATTGAAAATGTTCCACTCCCTTAATCATCTTTGTGTCTCTGCACTGGGCTCTTTCAGGCAGTTCGGTCCTCCTTGAATTGAGTGGCCCAGAACTGGACACAATATTCTGGATGCAACCTCACCAGAGTAGAGGAGAACCTCTGTTGACCTACGAGCCACACTCCCACTAATACACCCCAGGATTCCCTTGGCCCTCTCATCCACAAGGGCATGTTGCTGGCTCATTGTCATCCTGTTGTCCACTAGGACTCCCACGTTCTTTTCTCTAGAGTTGGTCTCTAACACATCAGCTCCCAACCTGTACCAGTCCATGGGGTTGTTCTTTCCCAGATGCAAGACTCTCTGCTTGTCCTTGTTGGATTTCATTCAGTTTCTCCCTGCCCAACTCTTCAGCCTGTCCAGGTCTCACTGAGTGGCAGCACAGCCTTCAGGTGTGTCAGCTACTCCTCAGTTTGTCACCAGCAAACTTGCTGACAGTGACCTCTGTTCCTTCATGCAGGTCAGTGTTGAATATATTGAACAGTACTGGTTCCAGTAGGAATGCCTAAGGGACTCCACTGGACACAGGCCTTTGATTAGACTCTGCCCATTGACCACAACTCTCTGAATTCTCTCCTTTAACCAGTTCTCAATCCACCTCATTACCCCATCATCCAGACCACACTTCCTCAGTCTGGCTGTGAGGATGCTGTTGTGATACCAAGGTAAACCACATCCACTACCATCATTTATCTGCCTGCTTATGTCCTCTTAAAAGCCTGTCAGATTGGTTACATATAACTTCCCCTGGGTAAAACCGTGTTGACTGCTCCCAATGACCTTCTTATTCTTGATGTACCCTGAAGCAGTGCTGAGGAGATGTTGCTTCATTGCCTTTCCAGGGATGAAGGTGAGGCTGACCAGTCTATAGTTACCTAAGTCATCCTCCTTGCCCTTTTTGGAGACTGAAGTGAGTTTGCTTTCTTCCAGTCCTCAGGCAGCTCTCCTGTTCTCCATGACTTACCAAAGATGATGGAGGGTGGCCTAGCAATTACTTCTGCCAGCTCCCTCAGCACCCATCGGTGCATCCCGTCAGGACCCATTGATTTATGGGTGTGGAGATTGCTTAACTGCTTCCTGACCCAGTCCTTATCAACCGAGGCAAACTCTTCCTTCATCCTCACTTGCTCTGGAGCCTGAGGGTTCTGGGGCTCCTGAGGACAGTCTCCAGCAGTATAGACAGAGACATAGTATGGTATCATTGCTTGAAAATATACTAGTTTCAAGCCCATCAGATTTAATTCTGTGTCATCCTCAGGACTTTGCGTGACTATGTTTGCAGGTGTGGTTAGATCAGGTGATGAAAGTAGAGTACAAGTCTAAATACTTGGTGCTCTAAAAGCTGTGAACCTCTTCTGTTATTAATGTGGGTCTGATATCCTTTTGACCAAGCAAGAAAGGCTCTTTGCAATGGTAAACACAGGAATTTCCTCTGTATTTGTCTTCTACGCTTGTCATTTTAAAGGTTAGCTTAAAGGCTTTTGCTGTAAAGATGGCCAACTGCCTCAACAGCATATACTGATTATGATTTTAATTTGTTTATATGTATTTTATAGACAAGATTTGCTTTCTAGAAATTGAAGGTTTTTGAAAATTCTGTAAAGGTCATTTTGAGCCGGAATAGTCTGGAGTGGATGCTCACCTCCCAGTAGAATCCAAATGCTGAATAGTTGTTAGCACATTACAATGATATTCTTACTGTCTCAAAATAAAAGATTTAAAACTGTAAATGAACAGATTGCAGTGTTCTTAAATGTTCCAAGCAAGGACTGCTAGCAGCAGCTAGGTACAACTTAACCTGGTACTCAGCCTTTATTTTAGATAAGAGCTCAATTAAGCCTCTAACATTTAGTAAAAATCCTTGAATTACATCAGGCAGAAAGGATTTTAATGACCACTAAGTCATGCCCTTTTAAAAAAGCCACTTATATGTGAAGGTGAGCATTTTTCATTTGTGCAAACTAGAAAGCTCATCTTCTTACTGAGAGATAACATAAAACAGCATGTCCTAACACCATAAGGATTGTGCTCAGAATGGGGACTCTTAAAATGATAATCTTGTGTGCTCTGATGCTGCCTTCTGTTAAGTATTTTGTGATTTGAGAAATAATACTTTCCTTAAAACGTTCACATTTTAACTTTATCAAAATAGAAATTTAGCAAAGGCTGTCCTTACCTTGGCGAGTTAAGCACTTCAGGTTCTCCCTTGCCATGTCATCAGAGGTATGTCTGTTTGGAATAAGATACATAAATAATCCTTGGTTGACATTGTGTAGACAAGGAGGAGGCTCTGAGTGACTTAGCATAGAAGTTGGCAACAAATACGCTTCCAGAGCAGAAACTTTGATCCTGCATCTTGTCTGTCTCTGAAAGGCCTTTAGAAGGATGGAAAATGAGCGTGGTGTAGGTAAGTGAACTGGTTTGCTGGGCTGTAGACTCTCCAAAGTGAGAGCCATAGGGCTTGTAAGAGTGACATAGAAATGGAGAGGAGTGCTCAAACCTGTTTTTTGCTCTTTCTTTTCCTTTTCTTCTTCCTTCACTTTTCCTAGTTGCCTCTGTGTAGTTTTCTTTTATAATGGTTTAGAATGAAATGCTGGGAGAAGTTGCACCATAGAAGCACTCTCAGAGGCTTCGGTGGTTATAACTAAAACTTCTGTAAATAAGATTCCAGTTTTGTAGTGAAATAGCTTAGTAGATGGAGACAATGTCTCCAGTATTTTTGTTTTTACTTACAGCAGCTGTTGTGAAATCCTGAAGAAAGAAACTTGTTGCAGTACTGAGCAGGTGTTTCCATTTCTTTTTTTCTTTCCTGTGCTCACCCTTAGTATCTTTTAAAAGGCAGAGAAGACAAGTATAAGAATTTTCCTCTTGGTTATTGGTAAAAAGGATTCACTGATCCCCAATGACCTTTTGGGTCAGGGGCCTGTTAGTAGTCTTTTTCATTAGACTTCTTTCCTGCCATTGGAGCATGCTTATGTAGAAAAAACCTATTGAAATACATGTGAGCTTTGTGAGTAAGGATTGGAGTGTGTGTTGATGATTTGTTTTATTATATTGACTGTTGTGATCAAAGTAGATCTGTTTTGGGTTTTTTTTCAAGGCTTTAGTCTTGGTTTTGTGAATTGAATATGGCTTTAATTTTGCTGCCTGCATTTCAAGAATAAGTATTAATTCTTGGGAGTGGATGTAACTCGAAGTTCCTTGTGTATTACTGAGCTTCTGGTGTTTCTGGACAAAATCAGTGTTGTAACCTTGGCTTAGTGTCAGCTGATGCCTAGTGCTTAAGATAAAATGATAAAAAACTGTTATCAAAGGAAACACAGGCACAGGTGAAATTAAGAGCACATAAGCACTCATAACTTTAAAAAAAATTAGAAAAGTGGATTGCATAAAGGATAAGTGAGTGCTAGGCACATTTTTTTTCAGATTTGTTCTACAGTGATCCGTTTCCTGCCAATATCTCTCTTTCTCAATTTACCTTAAATGTTTTCTGCAGCGATGGATTGCCGCAAGTATGACGATTCCTTTCAGATTGAAAACCCTGTTCAACTCAAGTGTGGTAAAATCTTTACTGTATCATAACTGCAGAACTGATTATCAGTTGCTTCTGATGACACAATAGCAAGCTAGTGCACAAGGAAGGAGCATGTTCACATAGTAGTATTTCCCAATTGTTAAAATTGGTGTACCTAAAGTTCTTGAAGATGACTTCCTTCTCTGTGTCCTGGGCTTCTTAGTTTAAGATTTCTATGGTTTCTTCATGAAGGACATCTTTTAAATGTTCATCCACTCATATTGAAGTCTTAAGGTATGTTCAGCACAACTGAAGTAGGAAAAATATGCTGGTGTGTTTTGTGGGTTTTTTAAATGCTTGTTGTATGTTATTACTTTTCAGTCTCTTCTGTTAATATCCAAGAAAGCTACTATTTGAGACAGATTTTACTTCTGATAAAAATGCTGTGTGGGTGTATGTAAGAGGCAAACTATGTGCATAGCAATTCAGAGGTAGATTAAGCGGTACTAGAAGCTTTCTTTCATACTTTATTCTGTGACCCTTTCTGGGAGAGATCTTCAAATGTGAGTATCCTCAAAGGAATCCAATTAACTGGTGAAAAATGGGAAGTGAGGGAGTGTTGAAGAGAAGGAGGTGTAGTTAAAAAAAATAAAATATTTTAGGTTATTAAAATTTTGGTATTAATTAAACATACCAGATGCAAAATTGTGTTGGTGGGAAGTATACTTGCATTAGTGCAACAGATGTCTATAAAACACCAATGGAGAAAGAGGGTGGAATCATGCATATGTACATGAGTATTTGTATTATGTGGAAAACTAGATATGGATTATGTATTATTTCAAGTCCTCTAGCTCTTTAGCAGTCCAGCAGCTCCTCTTGCTTGCATAAATACTTTTTTTGTTTTGTTTTGTCTTTCCTTTCAAAGAGTCAATGGATATTTACAGGTGTCTTTCTGTATGCTTTATTTGAACAGCCTTTTAAAATCTAAGATGGTTTGTATTAATGAAAACTTCCAAAAATCTTTTCATCTACAGAGTTTTCCATCTGATGAGGGTTGGCCGTTTGCAAAGTACTTGGGAGCATGCGGAAGAATGGTGGCTGTCAATTATGTTGGAGAAGAGCTATGGAGTTACTTTAACGCGCCGTGGGAGAAACGAGTGGATCTGGCCTGGCAATTAATGGAAATAGCTGAACAACTGACAAATAATGACTTTGAATTTGCACTCTACCTCCTTGATGTCAGCTTTGACAACTTTGCAGTTGGACCAAGAGACGGGAAAGTTATCATTGTAGATGCAGAAAATGTTCTGGTAGCAGACAAAAGGTTAATCAGACAGAGTAAGTGTCTTATTTGTCTCCCCTCCCCCCCACATTTCTAGCTGCTTCCTCTTCAAGCACAATATTTAAAGTACCTGTAGTTGCTCAATACCCATTTTGGTGACTTAATAACTAGAATACTAATTAACAAGCTAATTAACTTTCTTCAGCAATTAGGCTGCTAATTAACTTACCAATTTGTCCATTTTATGAAGTGTTGAGTTTACCTGAATTTAATTTGCATATACTTTTAATCTCTGTAAGCCTGCTTAAATGGAGAGGTGGGAATGGGAGGGTTTGGGTCGTGAAAGTATTTGTACTGAAGGGTGGCCAGATACAGACAGCTGGGTTTACTGAGTAGTCTGCCTTAGCTTTCTTTTTTTCCAGACATCTGTAAGGATGGAAGTCTTGGCATTCTGTTTTCTGTGTATGACAAGACAGTCTTACTGCTCGCTTTGCCTTAATTACACAGCCTGTGTGTGGTTTTGTTGTTCAGGTTGGTGCTCTGTAATAATGGAGCTGCAGGAATGGGTAATTTTAGTGCTGCTTCCAAATGAAAGCTGTGAAAAATCATTCATCTTTCTGTCATCTGTAACAGCTCCTAACGGTGAAGCAGGAGAGATGTTTGACGATGTGGCATTACGTGGGTTTACATTCCTTTTGAGTTTGTAAACAAAACTTTACAGACCTAAGAGCTAGAGACATGGAACATGAAATCCTGGATTCTGCAGAAGTTCCTGGCAGTAGGCCAAGTGATTCCAGTTTGCCTTGGGGGAATGCAGGGTTTTTTTAAGCTTTGCAAACAGACTTCATATGCTCAGCTGCAGAATTAACTTGAAGACTATAAGACTCTCTTTTACGTTGATACACTTTTCCACAAGGAAGTATGTTTTGGGGATATTTTTTTTTGTTTGGTGGTGTGTGCATTTATGGTTTGCCCTTTTTTTGGATGTCTATTTTGTGGTTGGGTTTTTTTGTTTGTTTTTGATTGATGTGTTTGTGTTTGGTTGGTTTGGGTTTTTTTTGTGTGTGGTGGTTTGGGGGTGTGTGTGTGTTAGTTTTATGTTGTGTTCTCAAGGATTTTACCTTTCTGTGATTCTATGGTCTTAGATTAAAATTATCTGGCCCTGCCAAGAAATCCTTTTAATGTATTAGATACCCAGTACATTTAGTACTTATGTGCTGCATGAATAAACTTCTTTCTCTCTCTCTCTCTCTCTCTCTCTCTCTCTCTCTCTCTCTCTCTCTCTTTTTTCCCTTGGTAGTGGTTGTTGTTGTTGTTTGTTTGTTTGTTTACTTTTGGAGTATATCTGAATTGCTTGGTCACATAGACCTTATAGTGGCCTTCCAGTATCTGAAGGGGGCCTACAGGAAGGCTGGGGAGGGGCTACTTACAAGGTCTTGCAATGACAGGACAAGGGGCAATGGGTTTAAACTGGCAGAGGGGAGATTTAGACTGGATGTTAGGAGGAAGTTCTTTACAGTGAGGGTGGTGAGGCACTGGCACAGGTTTCCCAGGGAGGTTGTGGCTGCTCCCTCCCTGGAGGGGTTCAAGGCCAGATTGGAGGAGGCCTTGAGTAACCTGTACTAGTGGGAGGTGTCCTTGCCTGTGGCAGGGGGTTGGAACTAGATGATCTTTGAGGTCCCTTCCAACCTTACCATTCTATTCTATTCTCTATTGTATAGAGGACCAAATGAACTTTGAAGAATCCGGTATGTACATGGAATAGGATCCTGCAAGTAGATTCTTGCAGAAACTGAATGCTGAAAGTGTCATGCTTGCATCTGTTGTCTGTAGTTCTCAAACTAATTTGGATTTAGCCAGGATTTTTCTGTATGATCTGTAATCTGACAACTAATCAAGAAAACAGAAAACAAATGAAGACACAAAGTTCTCAGTCACTATATAAACTTGATATTTAATACTGACTTAATTCTGGAAAGTTTCACTGAACAATGTCTACCTAGAGTGATTAATCTGTGAATATGTACTTTCTGTCCAGTTGTGTGGGATCTCATAGCTTGCAGGAGTCCTTTTTACCTATTCTCCTTTGTTACAGGCTTCTTTCCCTTTTGAGTCTGCTGTTCATTGTGCAAATTTTACCTCACATTCTCACGGTTGTAGAAGTTGTCCTTAAGTACACTTTTTTCCAGACTGGCTTGAAGTGCACAATGAATGGGTAGACTCAGTAGTTAGCTCGGAGACTAAATTTTTCTTTTTAGATCATAGTGCTAAAGGAGATCTACAAAACGACAAGACACCACGATAAGGATGTCTTCTTGAAGCTGGCAGTATTTAGAAGCTTAAGATGAAAGGGTTTTTAGTAAAAATGAACAAGAACTCAGGAGATCTCAAATTTAGTAACTTTTTGTGTATTTTCTATGAAATACTCTAAGTAATGTTTTAAGTCAAAAGTTCGTAGCAAGGCCACTAATTACACCCTCAAATTTTGATGATTTTTATGTATGAGGAAGAACTCATACATACACATAAATGCCATTTGTTCTGTTGGGTTGTTGGTTTTTTTCTTTCCTTCAAAGGTTATTTGTACTGCATCTGCTTTTTAAATGTACGCTTCTTAGTAACTGCGATGTCTAAAACAAGAAGCTGGGAGATACTGTTTCAGAAATTTAAGGCAATTGCTTTGCAATATGGGTTTTTTGTTTGCTGGTAAACCACTTAACCAACTTGGTTCCCAGGGCAACTGGAGAAAGCGAATCTCTGCCCCTACTCATGTTGCTAGCTTGTATTTCTCTCCACTTCAGGAGCGGATCTGTCTCTTGTATTTGTGCTACATTTTTTTCCCTCTAGGTGTGTGAATATAGATTTCATGTCTTTAGTGGGCTAGTTTTTTATTGCTTCCTTCTCTTTGCTATCCATTTTACCCTCTTTTTTTTAATTATTTTTTTCCCCACTATTTTTTGTATTGCTTGACTGTTTCAGCAGAAGGGCAGGTCAAACTGTCAGACACAAGCTTAGGCTAGAACGTTTAGGAGTTCCTTTAAGTTGGTTTCTAGATTTAGATATCATCAGTCTACTGTGTATTGATTGTATTCATATATGTGCTCTTTCCTACTCTCTCACTTTTTTTTTTTTTATTTTTTACTGTCTCCTTCCATTTGACAGATAAACCTGAAAACTGGGATGTATGGTATGAAAGCAAATTTGATGACTGTGACAAAGAAGCTTGTCTGTCCTTCTCGAAGGAGATACTTTGCGCTCGTGTCACTGTGGACCACAATTACTATGCTATTTGTCAGAACCTTTTATCAAGACATGCCACGTGGCGTGGCACTTCTGGAGGACTACTTCATGACCCCCCAGCTGAAATTGCCAAAGATGGCCGACTTGAGGCCTTGCTGGACGAGTGTGCCAACCCAAAGAAGCGATACGGTAGATTCCAAGCCGCAAAAGAGCTGCGTGAATACCTTGCACAATTGAGTAGCAATGTGAGGTAGTCCACAGTGAGAATTTTTTTGCAGTGCTGGCTGAAACACTATTGCAAAAACACTAGAAAATGAAATTTTGAACTTGTGTATTAAAAAGAGAAAAGAATAAAAAACACAGCTAGTTTATCTTTTTTTTCTAAATACCATAAAACTAGGTAATTTTATGGTGTTACAATGTTTGTTTGCAAACAGACAAGGTACTTACTGAATTAAAACTTGAGCTACTATTGACTCTTCTCTCTAACTACTTAAAAGGGAGTAGGTCAAAAAAGACTGTGATAGCTTAATTGACAGCTTGTGTGTCAGAATACTTTACATGAAACTGCATTAGTGTCACAGTTTTGTGAAGCTGATGTTCTTACTTGGAAAGTCAAGTTTTAGACTGATGGTCTGTTTTAAAGGCCTTTTCCCTGACATTTTCTCATTTTTGTGTTCGTTTAGACGCTTTGAAGTGGCATTTACATCCAGGTAAATCTAGCTGTCTGCATTGTTTCAAACTTAACAAGCTTTCACATTAATGCTGTGCAGTACATTCCTATGGTGAGCGCAGGATTCCCGTGTTTCCTGCCTAATTTTAAGGGGTTTTACACTGTATTTTACTATGCTTAGACATTGTGTTTTTTTGGTTTGTGGTTTTTTGTTTTATTTTATTTTTTTTTAAGATTGTCATAACCTCAAATGTAATTTGAACTAACATTCATTTGATGTCTTTTGTAGGTCTGACTTTGGAAATATTAGTGAAATTATTGTACCCTTCATGCAAGTATATATACATGACTGGTTTTAGCAGGAAATCGTGGTAGGGACAAACTTTCTTTAACAGAAGTAATTTAAGAATTGGAGAAAGACTATAATAAAAGGGTTTTTATATGAAGTTAAATTGAGGATAGAAGCTTGACTATAAATAAAAATTCACCAGTCCAATGTAGTTAAGCATAAACCAAAGAAAATGGTTTTGTTTATTAGTTTCTCAACAAGTAGTGGAGAAAAAATGCTGTTCTACAGTGAAGCTAATAATTCTCAAAATTCAAATTTCAGTGGTCCTTTATTACTCTTTGAAGAACTTATAAAACTAAAGGCTTATGCTAGAATTGACCCTTAATAGAAATAATGTCTTGAAAGTTAGTTCAGTTAATGTCATTCCAATTCTGTTGAATTTGAGTGTAATGGAGTTTGTAGAATGTTATCATTTTGATTTACCAACTAAATTGATTAAGCTATATTCGCTCTAGACTCCTTTTCTTGAACTGTTTGACTATTCCCAGTGTAATGAAAATTGAGTTGTTAAGGTTTGTATAAATCTGGAATTTTTCCCATAAATTACAGTTTTTGTAAAAATCTCAGCTATTGCTACAAGAATTCACTTTAAAGTTTGCTCCTAAATTTTTTTTTCTAACTAGTCTAATTCTTTGTTTTCTGAAGTTTTACTCATAAAAAGATACTCTTAGGCAATGTATACATTTTACTTCTTACAGTAATGAGGGAACCTAACAGTGTTCTTATAAACAAATTTAAGAAGTACTTTGAGCTGAATAACACTCTGAGCAAGGTAGTGTGTGCTACTTCTAAGAGCAAAGTTAGTATACCTCTCATTCTGCATCAAAAGACTGCTTGGAAACTCTCACCAAATTGCTGCAAGTGTGTGGTGAGGAACATGGCAAACTCACTGACTGCCCCTTCTTTCTGAAAGCTCAAAAAGTGGAGCCATATAAAGATGCATGGTGCTTTTTAGTTTCTTAGATGACTAATTTAAGGCTGTTTTAGAATTCAGAATTCTCAACCTTAAACCGTCTTTACCTTTGTAGTCTTAATTTGCTCCCAACCCCTTGTCTTGTTTTCTGAAATTAGGATGTCCAGTACAGATTTTAGTTTTTATTTCTCCCCTTGTTTGAAAACAGTTTTACATGCTTGCTCTGTCAAAGAAAGGTCATATAATTTTTTATCAAAATTAGTTATTTGAAGAAAATAGACATACCCTCAGACCTAGTAACACTGTCCTGCTTTGAAAGGCTTGATTTATCATTACATTTAATGGGTTTTGTTACTGGTTTTTTGTCTGTTTGCCTTGTTATTCCTTTTTGAACATCTGCCACATTTCCCAGTGGCTGTGTGGAGTATGATTGTTAACATTGTAAAGAAACAAGCACTGCCAGTTTTGCTTACTACTCAAGGCAGTTCTGTAAATATCAGAATGTCCTGTCAGGTTTGGTTTGAAGTTTCTTTCTCTCAGAAGTGAACTACTAAAGCTCATGATGGAACTTAGAAAAAACTAACTAAACAAAACCAAGACAACCCACAAACACACCCCCACTCCTAAACAAAAACAACAACAAAAAACACTACAGGGAAACTTTGTGGAGAGCAATAAATCTTGTTCTGTTTGCACCTATCAGATATTTATTGTACGATAACAATTTATATTTTTAGTCATTGCCCATTATTATTGATGAACACAGTGAAATATTTTTTGAATGGATTGTTTGGGGCTTGTATGTGCATTACAGTTGTCTTTTTGTACTGTAAGTTACTGTTTGATTGAAATATTTTATCAAAACTGTCTTCCTGTGCCTTTATATTACAAGTTGTTTCTGCAACTTCTAATTATATTAATAAAGAATACTTTAAGAACCTCACTTCACACTCCTTCAGATCAGTAAGTCTGTTAAGATTGATTTAGTCTAGGATGCATTAAAATATACCCAGAACCAGTTCTTGTAGTGTTGCAGAATTCACTCGTGTCAAAAGTAACAGATACCTCTCTACCCCACCCCCATTCCTTCTAGCAGAGTGCTCCAAAGTGATCATTATAAGTAGGATCATATTTAACAAAATATGTTTCTCTTCTATTAACTGAAAGAAAATATTCTCAAATTAAACAAGTCGATGTCATCTCTATTTTAAAAGAAACTTACTTTTCCCTGTTTTTAGAGGAATTCATGTTGCTAGTACCACTGTGTCTTCAGTATTATAGCAGTTAATGCAATGTAAATGTATAATGACTTCTGATGTTCCTCCTTTGCTCTGGATTTTTGAGTGAGGATTTGGATTTGAAACTAAGTTCTGCACTTACACTGGAGCATAGATTCCATTGAGACTTCTTGAGCCTGTGTAAATAGCAAGAACAACATTTCAACAGCACTTGCATATTTTAATTATGTTTTTTAGTTGCACTCTTGCTGCCTCATCTTAGATCTCCACGCTCTGCAAAGATGCAGAGTGAAACTTGTAAACTTTCCAATGTGCCTTAGATGTCAACATCGTTATGATTTTAAGAACAAACTAACATGAACGTTTGCAGCATCTTTCCTTTGAACAGCTTCCAGGCTATAGCATAGCCTGATCCTTGAAATTCAAAGCATGGCATGTCTGGTACTTTCTTACTGGGTACCTTTTCATTGTGAGATTCTCTTATGAGACACATCAAGTATGGTAAGCTGTGTTTTCTACTCTGATTTATCACAGACTAGATTGAGTATAATTATCTCGAAGTTTATTGGAGTGGAGACTTTGGTTACCTTTAAAAGGCACTGAAATATCTTGCTTCTTTACACTCTACTGTTTTTGTAGAAATCAGACCTGGTGCTTTTATGGATTCTTTTTTTGTTTTGGTGGTTTTTTTTTTTTGTTTGTTTGTTTTTTTTTCCCTCCATATGGCTTGTCAGAATTCAGTTCTAAGCTGTTTTGTTGTTTGAAACTCTATGTTGTTTGAAACCTGTGATTTAGAGATTGAAACCTCTAAAATCTAGTGAGTCTAGTGAGTATCAGAAATCTGTCCAAGAAGTATATTTGTCAATTTGAACAACCTGCTTAAACTGCATTTGGAATTCCTCATGGTTTATTTCTGTCTCATGGTGTTTAAAAATCTAGACCATCAAATGGAAATTTCATTAATGTTGATTTAATGTTTGGTTGGGATGAACTTGCCATATACAGTCCTGCAAATTGATTTGATAGTCTTCATCTGACTAGTTTGCCTACCTCACTGTAAGCATCACTGGTATTTCTGCTTTAAATATCTACTGGGTTTTGTTTCCTTATTTCCAGGTTGTGTTCTGAGATGTACATTTAGTTTCTTTTTAGGGTGTTTAATTTTTTTTTTTCCCTTGTTCCGATTTGTCACTTTTATTGTGACACTCCATATCTGATGAACCTTGGTTTGCTTGGGATTCTTTAAGGAATCAAATTATTTTTGTATTTCATACTGAGCTTTATGAACACATTCCACTATTCATCCAGGCAAAAGTGGTTTGGGTCGTCTGACTTGTACTGCACACTGCTCTGCTAAGCTTTTGCTAGATGCAGAAAGGCCCCGTGGCTGCTGGATCCCTCTGTAAGTGCATGCATTTAAAATTAGCACAGTGAAAAGTTTTTCTGGCAGCAGCTGAGTCTGTTGTTGCTGTGCTGGAAATGGGAGAATATACCTGTTTTGTGTGTTTCAAAAGCTGAATACATTTCAGGAGTATTAGTAATGAACACTTGCTGTCAATACTGACTTGCATGTTCAGGTCAAAGCAGTGTAGTTCTGACTTCAAAAGAGAACTATCTAAGGCCATTTTCTACTTTTGGTGGATTAACTCCAGTCTTCTGAGAATAGAAATGTGAAGGCAGAATATCTTTAAAGTAAATCAGACTTTAATATACATCTTGTGTTCACATAGAAGAGCATTTTAGGCTTTGTGTTGGTTACAAATAGCTTGTCTACTAGGCAGACACTTTTAAGGCAAATCTTTCTATTCCAAACGTGAGGCTTTGGTACATGTTTAACATTTACTACAGATTCTATTTTTTTAAACTATTAGTGGAGGCTTAGAGCATCTATTTAATGTGCCCTTGTTATAACTGCAGATTCCCAAATAAATTCCTCAAGTCTTTTGGTAGCAATGGGATTTTCAAAATGTAGTGCGTTTGCATTTTGTACTTTTTAAAAATTTTTTTCCCTGCAACTCATCAAAACAATTGAGTTCATTGCTGCCAGCCATTAATGCATTTCAATTTTGACTTGGAAGTTTTCATCATCTTTGATTGTTCAGACTGCACTAGGAACATCTAGGTTTCTGTAAAATCTAGCAATTCTCAGTGTGCAGCTATGTCATCTTAATTGATATCTTTCCCTTGCAAGAAAACTTGGAGGTTTTCTTATTTTGTGGAGATTTTTGGCAGTGTCTTACATATATTTGTTTGTTTGTTTGTTTTTTCTTGCTGTCAAAAATGAACTTGCAATTTCACTGTGGGAAGGAGGGGCTATCTCCATCTGGAGAGAGCACAAATAAATGATAATCTGAATTCTGAGGAAATAAAATGTCAGAGGAATATGCTGACTTCAGTGCCTTACAGTACCAAATTAATGTGGCAGTAATGCGCCTAATTATTTGATTTTGAGAACCAAGCACAATTCTAGCTGTTTATATAGATACAACCATTGACAAAACTGTATTTTGAGATGGTTGAACCTAACATGCTCATTGCTTGCTTTCCCAAGGGTACATTTAGAGTTCTGGCAAAAAGCAGATGTAGTTGTCAGCAACTTTTAAGAATTGCTACCTTCAAGGGAACTCTGTCAACAGACAGTACAGTGAGTGAGTGAGCAGAGAGTATTTGTATGGTCAATGCACAGTTACAGGAATATGGCAAAGCATTCTTTGGGTTTTAGCTTCTTGAAACTCCTCTCCCACTTGTTACCTAGTTCTAATACGGAACATTCATCAATATATTTTTAAAATAAAGTCTCTTAATCTTCTTACTGTTTTATGAAAGCTACACATGTGAACACCTGACCTCTTGTTTTCTAAGCCTGACAGCTGTCAATTTATTTTGGAGGAAGATGAGACTTGGAGAAAAGATACAGAAAACCATTTCTTCCTCAGACTACAGCCTTCTGTTCTTTGACTCACATGCAGTTAATTGTGTTTGTTGTTGTTGGAGGTTGTGTTTTGTTTAAGAAATTCTTAGTTTGCAGAGGAGGAGAACTTGACAGGGAAGACAAACATTTTGATAGCGATCCCTTCAGCTGTTCCTCTTCTAGTCCTTCTCAGCTCTACCTACTGTTACAGTTCTCCCTGGTCCATTACAATGTTTTTCTAATTATTTTTTTTAATTACTTAGAATACTGTTGTGCTTTCACAAAGTCATTCTACAGATCTTTGTTATTGGCATCTTTGTTAGAGGTGGCATTTTGTCTCTGACAAATAATAAAATTATGTATCCATGTGTTATTAAATTACTCTTCTCTTATCCTGTTTATTTTTAGCTTAGGTACAATTATAGTATAAATTGATTTGATTTGTTTTTTTACCAGCATTGGATTTTTACTTAATTGGCCACTGAGAACAGGGTTAAGGTCATCTCATTCCCTGGTCCTTTCAGGATGGTGAGAACTGGCTAAAGAGAAACTGGCTGATGGAAGCATTCACTGAATATGAGAAATTGTGCTCTACTATAAACGTACGGAGCAATACCTATTTTATGTTGCATCTGCTTGCTTTTATGTACACCTGCTCCATGACCAAATAAACATGTTATTAAAATCCTTTTAAAATCAGATTTTGTAGAATTTCTTTACCTCTGGACACAGCTGTCTCGATTTGTAAAGATTTGATGTGTATGACTGCATCATTCCAGTACTTTAGCAGCAAGTGCAATAGGAAGAAGACAAAAATGTAGGATGTGTTTATCCCCTGGCCATAGCTGCACTTCCACTGGTGTTGCCTTCTGCTACCTGTGCTGGCGCAAGTTAGTGCCGCTGCCTGTGCTGGTGCTAGTACTGCTGCTGAGTCGTTCAGTGCGGTAGGGGTTCTCAGCAAATGGTGTAAAGCCGTTACATCCTCACTGTGTACATGTCAGATTTTGATAGAGCATGAATTGAGTTGAAAGCTCTTGGTATGTTTGTGCTCAGGTAGGAATTTGAACTTAACTGTGTCCGTTAGGGCTTGGAAAACATTTGCTGTGCACATGGATAAGAGTTTTTTTTCTGCAAGGAACCTGATTGGGGTGCATCAACACTGCTCTACGACAAAGCCAACACCTGGAATTGGGAAAAGGAGTGAGAGATGAACTTCAATGTGTTTAGTTCTCTTAAAATGTTAATGTAAATCATGACGAATAGCTAATTATGTTCTTTGTTGGGCAAAGTTTGAACTTTATTTCCCTACTTTGCTGTCTTTAGATAAGTAACTTTGATCAGCAGATCTGATGTCTTAAATACCTAGAAACTCATCTTACACTGATGTGAATCTGTAATTATCTGTTATTTGGAAGAAATTTATCTTTCTATTCTTATTTTAAGTCACTCTTAAGTTTTTTGATTTCTCATGTGATAACTGATCTTACATGCCACTGTTGTATTTCTGTTTTAGTGCCTTGCTGATAAGGAACAGCCATTTCTGATTGTTTTGGTAATTAAGGTGTGTATGGTTTCTGGATTTGGAATTCTAGTCTTGCAGACTTTTAAATACTTTGTTGGCACAGTGAGAGAACGTTGCAATTTTGGGTTTTAGATCTCTTGTGGACCTTACGAAAGACCATCATAGGGAATTCTGAAATATAACCCACAGGGCCTTCAGATACTGGAAGGCTACTATGAGGTCTCCTCAAAACCTCTTCTCCAGGCTGAAGAGCCCCAACTCTCTCAACCTGTCCTCATAGCAGAGCTGCTCCAGCCCTCTGATCATCTTTGTGGCCCTCCTCTGGACCCGCTCCAACACTTCCATGACCTTCCTGTGCTGAGGGCTCCAGAACTGCACACAGTACTCCAGGTGGGGCCTGACAAGAGCAGAGTAAAGGGGCAGAATCCTCTCCCTTGCCCTGCTGACCACGCTGCTCTTAATGCAGCCCAGGAGTCGGTTGCTGTCTGGGCTGCATGTGCACACTGGAGAAGAGTGAAGAGTTTGAAGAGTGAAACTTGTGATTTCTGTCCTGGGTTAACACAGCCTGCTCTCATGAGCACCTGCCACCACATTTGCCCCTACCAGGGTTGGCTGGGGGAAATGGCTTGGGAGGCAGAGTTGTTAGTTGAGTTAAGGCCAATTTACTATTCTAGTGCAAGGATAGTAGACTACAGAAAACGGGAAAGAAAAGTGGATACTGAAACAGGCAGCAGACCAATACAACTTGAACCCTACACGAACCAAAACTGGAACAGAAAGATAGGTGATACTCCTGCCCTGAAGCCAGGGAAGAAACCACAAAAATCTGGAATGGGAAACCCCATAAGCTATGGAATATGTTTCAAGTCCCATAAACCACATCCAACTCCTTCCCATTGTGCAGTGAGCATGGTATCAGCATGGTGTAGAATATACAATCTGGCTGTCACAGTGCCTCTGCAGGGGAGGGGGGGAATAGAGGGATAACCCCATCCTTCATCACTTCTAGTGAGGCCAGTAAGCCTCAGTCCATATAATTTCTTATCTTCCCTTCCAGAGAAGGTGAAACCTTCAAAACATGCAATTAAGACTATTTCTTAACCTTCCATGGGGTTTGGAAAAGTAAAAAAGGGAATTAATGTTACTGTTTTGATAGAGTGGGCAGGAATACAGGCTACATAAAAACTATAATTAAGTCAATTACCTGGCATAGAATTTGCAATTCATAGTCTTGCAAAAAGATTTTTATTTTTTCATATTATGGTATTAAAAATCAAAACTTGCTATTCTTTGGCCAATTGTAACATGTTAAGGCATGTGAGGAACTACTTTGTGGCTACATGTAACTGATGGGAAGATGTTTAGACTAGATGTTAGGAGGAAGTTCTTTACAGTGGGGGTGCTGAGGCACTGGCACAGGTTGCCTGGGGAGGTTGCGGATGCTCCCTCCCTGGAGGTGTTCAAGACCAGGTTGGATGAGGCCTTGAGTGAGCTGTACTAGTGGGAGGTGTCCCTGCCTATGGCAGGGGGTTGGAACTAGATGATCCTTTATGTCCCTTCCAACCTTACCATTCTATGATTCTATGTGGAAAAAAAAAACAGGACTTGGCTTGCTGAAACCAGTTGGGAGATTTACCTATCTATGAAAGACCTTTTGGTGATTATAATTGCCATGTTCCTGTGAAATTGATGTAACATAGGAGTGTGTTACAGTGAGCATCTAGTAAAAAACTCAATTTCTGTTGTAGTTTTAATATTGAAAACCATTCTCAAACCATTTCTGCTTTTATAGCATTGTGGTGGATTCCCTACAGTGCATGGGGAGGAAGTGATGTGTTCTGTCTCCATAAAATGAAGTGCTTGGGATACATTGAAAATTGCATTAACAATTTGGTATCTAACTGATAAATGGTTTCTAAGTGTGTATGGTAATTTAGGAAGTACTGCTGTAAGCTGAACATAGTTACGTAGGTTGGAGAAAGTGGCAGTGGGGTGTAAATCAGTTCTCTTACTTCACATGTATTGTAGCATTGCAGGCAGAGAGAACCATATTTTAAAAAAAGCACGCAGGGGAAGGTCATCCAGAGAGGAGATTATGTTTAGAAGAGCTTTTGTTCCCAGGGAGCTATGTGTGGTAATTTACATCTGGTATACAGTGATACCCGCATACTGAATTGCAGGAAGAGCAGGTATTGGGAGTGTGGGGGGCTCAGGATCTGTTTTTGTGATATATTTGTGCTCAATATTAGCAAAAAGAAAAGAAATGCAATTAAAAGACCACAAGCCAGGGTAAGAGTTTTTTCTTCCAAAGTAAAAACAATGAGAGGAGGATGTCTGCTGAAATACTGCCTCAGTCCGTGCAGCTGAGAGAGATCCACGGAAGGAAATCTGTTCAGTAACTCATAATTGTCCTGAGCTCCAGGTAGGTGTTGATCTTTTATTCTGCCGGTTTCCTTTTAGTAATGTTTTTGCTTTGCAGTTGAGAGCCAGAATAAATTTGACTTCATGCCCTTCCTTACCTAATGATGAAGGAATCTAAGGCGAAGTGTTGGTAGATACTGGTTTCACTTCAAGGAGCAAAAAATATTAGTGCAGCAACCTGCGGATAGAGGTTAAACACTTCACCTCTACAATGTTTCAGGGTTGAAAGGGCTCGGGATGTATTACTTTCTGGTTCAGTTTGATGCAAATTGGTGTCTTGCGAAAGGCAGCTTATTAGCCAGTGCACATTTGCCAGGCTCCAGTTAAAGAGAAAACAGTGTTTGGGAATAGTTGTTCATCTTGGAGATTCTTTTGTGATTTCTGTGACTGGACTGAGTTTGGTTTCTAGGGAACTTTTCTTTTACCAATATCTGTCTGTTGGTGGATGGCACATAACTTGGACATGTTTGTGGTCCTGATATCGATGTATCTATATCTTTATGACATATGCAGTAGCATTAATAATGGTACCATTATTAGTAGAAGTAATTTATTTTATGGTAATGTCTAGGTGCTGCAAAGACTAAGCCTCTCCATGAAAGATGTCAGGAAAATAGCGAAGCAGGGAGAAGCTCTTGATCCAGAGAAGGATTTTAGGCGTTGGTCTCTATGTGGATAGATCAGCAAAAGATGTGGGAGGAGGTAACAGTAAATTAAACCTCATCAGCGCTAGAAGCTGCTGTCATAATTCAGCAGCATTACTATTACCATTTTATAGTGTCCACAGGCATTGTGGCAGCAGGGAACCAGGGAATCTTTTACCACTTTACAGTTCAGCAAGCACAGGATGAGGTCCTAGCAGTGAAGGAATGGAGGAAATCACTATGATTGGTGTGTAACATGGATTTTAAAGAGGCTGTTCTGGACCAAGTCTTTTTCTGAAGGGAACTCTTGAGAGTTGATCAGAACAATCATTTTGGGTAAGTAAAGTGTTATATCATGGGTTTTAAAGTGTGACTGAACCATGACAATCTTCACAGAAGATGTGAATGTTCAAGGCTTGTATTGCAACATCTACAGACTTCTTTGTAGAGCATAAAAGAGGAAGCATTTCCAAGGCTGGTAAGAGAAGCATGTTCCATCCTGTCTCCTTTACACACAATGTATTGCACAGAAGAGATACACAAGTGCAAGGACTTGGAGGAATGATGAAGTGATTGCATCAGTGAACAAGGGAAGACCATATGGATGCTTTTTGTCTGGATTTCTGCAAGGCCTCTGACATAGTCCCCTGCAACATCGCACTTGCCAAGTTGGGGAGGCATGGATTTGATGAGTGGATTGTTCAGTGGATAAGGAGTTGGTTGGATGGTTGCATCTATAGGATAATGGTCAGTGTCAAAGTCCAAATGGTGATTGCTCCAAGGGGTGTCCATACTGGGACCAGTACTGCTTAGTATTTTTATCAATGATTTAGACAGTTGGGTCAAGTGTACCATCGTGAAGTTTGGAGAAGACACCAAGCTGTGTGGTGCCGCCAGTATGCTGGAGGGATGGGATGTCATCCAAAAGGACTTGGATGAGCTAGAGGGGTGGGCCCAGGTGGACCACGTGAGGGTCAACAAGACCCAGGGTCCTGCACCTGGGTGGGAACAACCTGGAGGATGAGGTGATAGAAAGCAGCCCTGTAGAGGTGGTCTTGGGAATTCTGCTGGCTGAGAAGCCGGGCGCGAGTCAACAATGTGCACTTAAAGCTCAGAAGGCCAACTGCATCCTGTGGTGCATCAAAAGGCGTATGGGCAGCAGATGAAGAGAGGTCATTCTGCTACTTCACTCTGATAAGACATTGTCTGGAGCAGTGCATCCAGCTTTAGAGCTCTCAACACTGGAATTGATAGAGCAGGTCCAGAGAAGGACCATTAAGATGACTGGCAACCTGAAACACCTCTCTTACAAGGACAGGCTGAAAGAACTGGGATTGTTCAGTCTGGAGGGGAGAAGACTTTGGGGAGACCTCATAGTGGACTTCCTGTAGACTCCCTTCAGGTATTTGAAGGCTGCAGAGGGACTGTTTACAAAGGCCTGCAGTGACAGGATAAGGGACAATGCTCAGAAATTAGAGAAGAGTAGATTTAGGTTGGATGTCAGGAACAAGTTCTTTATCACGAGAGTGGTGGAGCACTAGAATAGATTGCCTGGTGAGGTAGTTGAAGCCCCATCCCTGGAGGTATTCAAGGAGAGGCTTGACATAGCTCTGAGCAACCTGATCTACTAGAGGATGTCCCTGCTCACTGTGGGGGAGTTGGACTAGATGACCTTTTGCGTTCCCTTCCAATCCAAACCATTCTATGATCTTAACTTTTCACATCTTGAATACTTTTTTTTCAGTTAGGAAAGAGCTTATGTGTCTTAAATATACTCACAAAGGAAGAGAATAGCTCCTTAGTAGGCAACGTAGTGCTGTTTTCCTTGGGTCACAAATGGGACAGTCAATTGTACTGCTTCAGATTTTTGAAACTGTCTTTTGAATAGTTTTCAAATGTTAAGCTTAGTGACACTAAACCTTGTTTTACTTTGTAGTGATAACAGAGGAAGATAATTTTAAAGTATTTGTGTTGTTAAGAGGGATGTTGAATATTATTCTTTAAATGCCTACATTTTCATGCTCTGGTCCTTCAGCAAGTAATGGAGGGGCTTGTGCTGGTTTGAGGCTAATTGGAATATTTTAATAGAGAAAATTATATTATAGGCTGTGAAAAGGAAACAATGGTGATGTCTACTTCACTCATAGGCTTGCTGAGATGTTTAAGAAAAGAACTCAAAACATAGATAACACAGAGTCTCTGGGGCACAGCGTCTCAGTCTAGCAGCTTCTGTTTGGTTTTTTTTTCTCTCTCTCTGATGAGTAACCTCACTAACCACTTCTCTTCTAACCCCCCTGGCCAATCCTCCAAGCTCACCTTGTGCGTAAGGCAAACCCTGGGGTAAGGTGTAGGGGTGGGGAGAAGGTGGAAGGGTGGTTGGGAGCCCCTCCTGGGGTCTCTGAT
>VWZE01014144.1:122023-134811 GCA_013396675.1 Eubucco bourcierii
TGTGTTCAAGGCCAGATTGGATGAGGCCTTGAGTGAGCTGTACTAGTGGGAGGTGTCCCTGCCTCTGTCAGGGGGTTGGAACTAGATGATCCTTGAGGTCCTTTCCAACCTTACCATTCTATGATTCTATGATTCTATGATACTTACAAAACCCACCCAGGACAGACTTAAGCGTATGGGGTCATCATTAGAGGAAATACCATGTGTACTGTTGAAGAGGTGCAGCAGTACCACTGGCATCACAAGATCACTTAGGCTGTGTAGTTAGTTTCCAGTCTAGCATTAAAACAGCCAAGGCTCTCATCCATGCTTGTGAGGTCTGGAACAATTTTGAGTTTACTTTTCAATAGCCAGCTCCAAATAGCAGCTCAAAGCTATCACTGCCTTCCAGTACCTGAAAGGGGGCTGCAAGAAAGCTGGAGAGAGACTGCTTATAGAGGCCTGAAGTGATAGAATGAGGGGCATTGGTTTGAAATTAGAGTAAATTTAGAGTGGATGTTAGGAAAATGTTCTTTACAATGTGGGTGATTGAGCACTGGAACAGGTTGCCTGAAGAGATGGTTGAGGCACTGTTCCTGGACATATTCAAGGTGAGGCTTGACAGGGCTCTAGGTGATCTGATCTAGTTGAGGATGTCCCTGCTCACTGCAGAGAGGTTGGACTGGATGACCTTTAGTGGTCTCTTCCAACCCATGTGATTCTATGAATATCAGTAGAGGCTGTACAGACAAAATTTTGTATGCCTAAAGGTGACAGCTTCCCAGAGGTTAGTGAGGCACTCTCCACTCCAGTATCAGCCAGTGCCCCAGTGTGGATCCAGGATACTGCACTGATGTTAAATTATTGAATTTCCAACTTTGGCTGAATAAATTACTCTTTATTTTCTGTGGAAGGTTACTATCTATTATTAAAGGATTCCTGTATTCAACATGTGAAACTGCTTTGCAGAAGTGCTGCTTTATAGTGACAAGCAAACTGCACAGTCTATATTCTTACTTTTCCTGGATGAAAGATATTATAAAAATGTAACTGATTAATACTTTCTCAGTATGTGCCTGTTTGTTTAATTTACAAAACGTTTTAAATTATTGTATTTTAATTATTTAATTTATTAGTATTATTAATTTATAGTTTATCTGATTATTTAGTTTTAATATTTAGTATTTAAGCACACGGCTTAAATATTTAGTGTGAAATTAATAGGTCAGATCTCACTGAAATGTCAGACTGACAGTCCTAGAATCAAAGAAGCTGCTGCACTGTTTGAAAGTGTTGAGTATATGTATTTTATATCTGGAATAGGTGCTTTACAAGTAATAGAAATTCATATTTTAATTGAAATGGCAGAAAAAGCAGCCACCTGAAAACAGCATATTCTAGGATCTGTGGTACTTTATGCTGATCACTATACCTTTTACTGAATAAATCAAGGTTCTTAAAAAAACAAAACGAAACAAAAGAAACCCAAACAAAACCACCCCTAAAAAACAACACACACAGACACAGACAAACGAAACCAAACAAAAACCCACCAAAAAACCAACAGAATTTTTAAAATGTTTTAATCCTTCTAGGTTGATTTTTGAACTCAGAATGGGTGCTGAAAGGCAGATGAAATTACAGAGCTGTATGGGAATAGAGTTAGTATGGTAAAATATTAATAAGAATTATTTTAATCTGCTGTACATTGCTAAGAATCGTTAGTTTGAGAGGAGCTGTCACAAGGATGTGATGTAATAAAAGTAGCAGATGGAATTGACAGTGCTAAACGAAATTATATGCAAAACAGAACTGAAATAACAATTCTGCAATGGTATCTGTGTGAAACTCAAATTGAAGGTTATGGATGAAATTCAAAACAACAGATCTGGGACTAGTGTGATTATTGTGCTGAGCTATTCTTGTAAAGTCTTTATTTAGCTGAGGCTTCCAGGATACCACATATAATGAAGTCAGATACTCTTACCTAATTTGAAGCTGCGTGCTCATATAGGCTGATGCCTCTTGGCAGTGCTGCCAAGTCTTGTTGAATCTTTAGAGAGCATCAGGCTTTAGGAAGGTGATGTGTTAGATGTGTGAGTAACTTCACTGGATCCTGACAGATTTAGAGGTTGCTTTTTTTTTGAAGTGTAGAAGGAAGGTAGAATGATAACATGTTTCATGATTCATGGGGCTGTGAGCTACACATGACCCTTATCTGTGTAGAGAAGTTTGAATGCCTGTGCATCTGAGGACAGCACCTGACTGTGATGCAGCTGGGCAAGATGTCCTTCTTTTGCTGCTCAGTCAGTGCTCTGCAGTCATTTCCTAAGCTGCCTGCCCAGCACTGACCTTAAAGCATTTGCTAAATCGCAAATATCTGGGCCTTTTATGATACTTGTACTATTAAACCTTGACAGACACTAGGTTAAACTTTACTCTGTTCCATTCCACTGTGTATACCTTATAAATTTGTTTTCTGATAATTCCTAGAATTGTAAACTGATTTTGAGGCCTTCCCACTCGGAAGCCTGCACTTCTGCCCAGGTACTCTGTAGCTTGCAGAATTGGGCTGCATCTTCATGATATCATAAATTCCAGTTTAGTTCTCTTAATACTGAAAAATTGCTATGGGCACATGGCAAAAATCCTGACCCTGTGTAAAACCCTTTGCAGGTTCTGATAAGATTTAAAATTATTGGCAAGTTAACTTTATACCAGTTCATTTGTGCTGAACAGCTATTGTTTGTCTTTTGTAGCCAGAGTAATGTTCCATAGCAGTGTAAGCCAGTCTGAATTTCAGGATTTCTGCTTTGACTAACTTTAAAAATTGAACTGGATGAATTCAGGCTCAGGTCCACACACTTCAGTGTAATGATGACGATAAGAAAAGAGCACTTCCAGCACTGTGTATGTCAAGGGCTGTTAAACAATGCTATAAACAGCAGATACATTGGAAGTTGAAATTGCTATCTCATAATTTTATGACAATAACTTTGACAGAAAATTATGACATTATTCTATATTCATCTGTCATTTGCCCCTGAAGTAAAATGAGAAATGACTGAACTAAATTTAAAGTGCTTTGAAGCAGAAATGCTGAAGTAGCGATGGGGGATGGGAATGGTATCGGGGAAAGATGTTCAGGAATGGTTGGAAGAGCACTTTGCAAAGGTCAGCAGTACATTTTGGTTTAAAAGTAACTTGCTCGTTTTGAGCACAAGGAAGAGCAGAGCCGTGACTAGTGTTGAAGTAAGATCTTAGTTTGCCTTTGAAGATGGCATAGTTGCAGTTGACTTCCTCTGTGTGTCTGTGATATTTGGGAAAGTAATGTGTGCTGTTCATTTTTAAATCACTGTGAAACACTGATTCTTATGGCAAACAGTAATTTCTAGAGGCAATGTATTTTCCTTCAATACTAATTGACTTATGCTGTAAAACTCACACCTGGAAGAACTGGTCCTGTTCTGATTGCCCTTGTAAAGTTTTCTTCCCTAGTATAATTTAGCTATGTAGCCTGGCTGCAGTAGTAGGGCTTCTGTTTTTCTTCTGTCTCCAGGTGAACTGTGAATGTCCTCTAAAACATGACTAAATGGGACTCCCATGCAGAGAAGATTAGGTGCTTGGCTTCATCCACTTAGTCTGGACAAAGGAGGGGTCTTGGCAAATAAAAAGCCTTCCTAAGTTAAGATCTCAGAAAACAAGACACAGCAAGTTGTTAGACCTCATACTTAGCTGCAGTAATCTAAGAATACTCTACAGGGCTGAGGACGTTCAGATATTGCTGCCTTCATCTCCTCCTAATTCCTGAATTTCTTTATGTTCAGCAGAATTCACCAGCAGTGAGAAGCTGCCAGTTTTCATAGCAACAACCAGAAACCTGAAGTATGACATGAAGCTGTTGTAAGAAAATCAGAATGAAGGCTGAATGACATTGATGCCTTTATGATAAACACTAGTGGGTCAGAATCTGAGCCCAACTGTACCCTAAGAAATTACAGTTATATTTAGGAGAAGAAAAAATTTTAAAAAAAGCCCTGAAATTTCCCTGTCAAATTACATTTCTTTTATTATGTGTACTCTGTCACTGTTGTCTTTTCAACTTTTTCTTTACTATATATTTCCTTCTGAGTCTTGACAAGATAGGCAATACTGTTGAGTTGGCGCAATAGGGTAGAAAAAGAAATTTAGGAAAGTGTTATGGTTGTCAGCACAACTGTTCTGGTCTTCTAAACTTTGAGTTAAAATGTTAGGTACAGGAAACTCCTTTTTATCTCTTACCTCATCATTTTAGCTATCATTTTGTCCTCTGAAGCACAGCATTCTGTATCTCCTCTCATTCCCTGTGACTTCTCTTTCACACTTGGGCTTTTTCATGAAAGAAAAATCAGCAGTGCTCTTCTGCTCATAAGGGGTTGTCCCAGTTTGTCTGGCACATGTCTGTCTTTGGGTGACACGTGTCAGTCTTTTGGCTGTGGTGGGCCCTATGGTTTCAGCAACCTAGTTCTAAATACAATATTTATATAAAATTCTTGATGATGAAAAATGCTAATGCAATGGGTGATACGAAAGGGGACTGCTGAGTGACAAAGTGGATTTGAGAAGTCACTTTGTACCATTGCCTACTCGTGAGCCCAGCTTTAAGAGAAGCCATCTATTCACAGTGCCATTCAAAGATCTATTTTAGTGTTTTGCTGAGTCAATCTTGGAGATCTGTTTTTCACATTAAATTATAGAAATTACTCACCCATGGCTTTGGAGCCTAAGTCACCTTTTGGACATATTAGCCTTGTAAAATAAACAAGACTAAACTTCAGAGGGAAGAAAACCACATTAATTGTCTACATTTTAGGTACTGCAGCCAAGCCTTTCTCTGTCAATAAAAAGCTCTGAGACAAATTCAAGTGTATATATATTTAATTTTTCTCTAATATGGTCTTGATGATTTGGAGAACACTGAATTCATCCTCATCTCATCAGAAAGCTTTTAAATATCTCGCTTAATTGTGGTGGAATGGTACATGTTTGCAGGCCAGGAGGCCTGAATATACTTATTTTGCCTCTTGTGGGCAAAAGAAATGTACTTTAACATCAGACTCTTTCTTTAGGAATAGGAGAGAATTTGAAATTAAAATTACATTCTTGGAGACATCTTTCCTTGAAACAGGTTCTTCAGGGTGTCTTTGAGTAATGAACTGTGAGTTGCACCAGTGTTGTAAGCGTGACCCTGTTCCGCTAAAGAGGTTTGGAATAAGTCACGTACTTAAAACTCAACAAGTATTTACTTAGTTTGCAGCGTTGCCAGTCAAGGATCATCTCATCCTAATACTTGCTTGTTACGTTAAAAAAAAAATTACTACAAAACCAGTTCTAATTCTCTGACTGACTTTTCTCAGACAGCCAAAATGAGTACTTCAAAATCCTTATCAACACAAGGAATCTCATTCTCATATAATGCAGGCTTTTATTAGAAAACTGTGGTATCATGTCTTATTGAAGGCTGATGGTTCTGCAAGTATGGGCAAGATGTGTGTGTGTCATTCTCCCTGGGATTCTGCACATTCCTTCTTTCTCACAGCTCCTTCACATTTAGGGTGGACATTAGTTTAACTATGGCAGTGTTGCCAGTCATGCTGAGTCATTCTCAGAGACATAACTTTGGCTAGTAATTAATTATGCTCTGAATTTGATAATGAATTCAGGTTCAGGGCATCTTCATATATAGTCCTTGTTTATATCACATACTGTACTTGTACTGTGATCAAACATAAATTATTGTCTTTAGTAGGCTGATATTTGTGTCATGCTTGAAAAGATGGCTGAATTCTCTGGAGCTGTGATCCTGTAAGGTTAGGATCCCTATCAGGTCCTGAACTAATTGCAAATTATATCTGATAGAACTGCTCAGCAGCTTTCTGTCCTTGTTTTTAACCAAATCCCTACATATTGCATAAAGTAAATATTTTTCTCATTTTTCAGAAGAGCAAAGTAAAGCACAGCATCAATGTCATCTGCCACAGAGCACAGGGACTGGAGTAGCACCTTTCTGGCTGTCTCAAACCACGAAGTCACACTTCAGCCCTTGTTTCTGTTTTAACTGGTGGTCAACTGATCCAGAAGAAGAAGTACTAAAACTGCCTACCAACCAGTCAGGGAGCAAGCAGTTGGGCAGGAGCTGTTTTCCTTCTCACTGCAAGCAGACTGCAGTCTTCACAGGAGAGTTAATGCCTTTTTATTCTTCTGCGACAGTTTATCGCAGTTTTCAGCCTATGAATATAAACATTAGTTGGGGAAAATGAAAGATTTTCTCATTGATAAGCTGTGAAATTGAATTCTTCTTTGATCTTTGCTGGAAACGATCATACACGTAGGTTTCTCTGTTCAGGGAAAATGGAGGATTAGTTGCATTAAACATCTGAAAAGTAAAACAAAAGCCATGACTATTTTTCTAGGAAATAATGGTGTCATGTAATGCTTTATCTGTGTAATTTATCTATGCATTGTGTAGAAAATAAATCCTTTTAAAGGCTATTGTGAGAAATAATTAAATGGATAAAAAGTGCCACTATTAAAAGCAGCCCTCAGAGCTTTCTGTCAGTTATGGCCAGAACCAAAACCTGTTAACCTTTCACTGGTTTAAACAGGCTTTCACATTAAGAGCATGCTGCACAAAAATGGTTGTATTGCTTTTCTCTATTGTGCCATGTAGTAGGTAAGTCAGAAGTTAGAGCTAGAATCAGAGGAACCTGTAAACAAAGTCTCACTATTAGTTATGAGTTAACCCAGTTTTTAACTGAATTTTGATGCCTAAAGGTCAGCTGAAGAACCTACTGGGCTTCTCAAAATTGTGCAAGTGCTTTCCTCCATGATTGAAAAGGCTGTGGGTCTGTGCGCTGAAAGCTGGCAGTGCACTCAAAATCGGACTCCTAAATTAGTGTCTGTTGGATTGCGAAAAGGATGTTTACTCATTAAGTCACTGAGGTGCTTTTGCAAATGCTACCCAGAAGAAACCACCAAAAATATCATCACAGTCTAGAATCTCATTTAGATTATCAGTAAGTGCAGTATTCAAACTTCAGTCAGATTAAGGTCTGTGCCTCAGCTGCCAGCAGTTGGCAGTAATTCTGGCTTATATAGCTATAAAGAAATATGATTTACAAATCACCCAAACCAGAAAGAGTTTCTCTTATTTTAAGTACAATTCTTATGTCAAATGAATTATGTTTTAAGTAAAGAATATAATATTTTAAAAGATCTTGGAAAAAGATTACAAAAACATATTTAATAAGAAAGCTGAAATTAGCAGACCTGGGGCTGTTTAATTCAGAAAAGAAAAGACTGAGACAATGTACAAGCAGATATATACACTATATACAAGAATATTTACAGAAATGTACAAGTTAAAGGGAATACAGAAACACAACTCCTCTCCCAGAAATCAGAGAACCCAGGAGGGGCTCCCAACCTCCCTTCCACCTTCTTCCCACCCCTGTACCTTACCCCAAGGTTTGCCTTACGTACAAGGTAAATTAGGAGGATTAGGAGGATTGGCCAGGTGGGTTAGAAGAAAAGCTGTTAGTGAAAATTAATCGTCAGAGGAGCCAGAGCCAGAAGCTGCTAGACAGCCCAAGCTGCTCTCCCAGCAAGAGCCAGGCAGAGACTGACTTATCTATATATTTTTATTATTGTTCCCAAACAATTTTTTAGCAAGCGTATGAGTGAAGTAGACTTCATGATGGTTTTCTTTCACAGCCTATAGTGTAATTTTCTCTATTAAAATATTCCAGTTAGCCTCAAACCAGCACACTTATTAATGTTTATAAATATCCAAATGATGGATGTCAAGAAGAAGGTGCCAGTCTCTTTGCAGTGATGTCCTGTGATAGGTAAAAGGGCAATGGATACAAACTAGAACACAGGGCACTCGACTTCAGCACGAGGAAGAACTTACTTATTGTAAGTGGGACAGAGTGCTGGAAAAGGCTGCCTAGAGAGATTGTGGAGTCTCCTTCTCCTTTTCAAGACCTATCTGGATGTGTTTCTGTGTGATCTGCCCTAGGTGATTCTGCTTTAGCATGTGGGTTGGACTCAGTTATCTTCAGAGGTCCCTTCCAATGACTACCATTGAATTTGTTTTTCCTCACAACAGTTTTGACTCATGATACTGATGGTAATGGAAAGATGTCTACAAGATCAGTCCAGCTTAGAAGTTATGTAAATCCAGATTGTAACTTGTCATGGGAAAAACATGTATGATGTTTAAGAATCAGCAAAAATAATCTTGCTTGTACACATAGGGTGACATCTGAAGGTTTCTAGAAGATTTTCATTGTGTAAGAGCTGAAATTTTGGAGTCTGTGAAGTCAGAGTGTATAATACAATGCTACTATTTGTGGAAATTGCTTGCATGTTATCAGATGTTCCTAAAAGCCTCCTGGGTATAATGTTTAAAGCTAAAAAGTGAGTCAATGTAAAAGCAATTTAATGTTTAAAACTGTGGAATGAGAAACAAAAGCTGTCAAATGACCAAGACAAATGTAGCTCCCATTTGGTAGTTGTTTTCAGGCATATTCTAGGACTTTTGCATACTGTCTTCAACCTGTAATTTATGAGATGCAGTTTAATTGTCTTCATTTTCCATTGTGGACCTATACAACTACAAGATCTTTGCTTCCAGGCAGTGTGTGAAATTAACTACAATCAAGTTAATGACTCAGGCAACATTAAAGACTCTATAGCATTGAAATGTTTTGTATGTCAAGAACACTCTATTATTAGTTAGCACAGTTTGTATTTAAGCTTTCTGAAATTACTTTATTCTCAGGAGAAACTTTTACAATGGAAGCCTCATTTTTCAGTAAGCAGGCACACCTGTGAGTATTTGGTAAACCTAACATAATTAATGCAATGTTGCTTACAAAGATGGTGCACACTTACAATGTCAGGCATACGGCATAGGTACGGAATTATGTGTACTCATAGTACTCAGGCATTTCTGAAACTATAGTCATTCACTGCAAAACCTGAGCAATGTAATAGAGGCTCTCTTGCCACCATCTCAAATGTAAAATCTTGAAAATAAGTAAGCATCAGGAAGAGGACTCCAACCCCCAGCTACCCACAAGCGGCGGTGTGTCTACTTGAGGTGCTAGTTACAGTGACTGAATTCTGCCGAGTCTTCATGTTTGCAATCATCAGCAATAGCTGTTATTGGAAAAGTGAATGCAAATCACTTCTCTATTGGGGAAGACTAGTCATTAGACTTCAGAGGAGAGGAACAGAACTGCTTTTATGCTGATTTCACCTGTTTGTTTGTTTCCCTTAAGGAAGGGAAAATGAGAGATGACCACATTCAGTAAATGTGTAACTATGCAGTGAATGTTAGCTGTGTGAAAGCTACCACCTCTAGTCCTGTGCTGTCAAATGTGTATGGCATGATTTACTCTTTGTATAAACAAATACCTGATCAAGCTCGTTAAAAACAGATTTTAAACCTTCAGTTTCTCACATGCAGAATCTTAAATAAATCTTAAAGGATCCTGATGGAATCTTGAGCATTTATTTCAACTGCTGTTGATGGATGCCTGCTGGAGGTCTGTGATGAACAGTAAATGGCTCAGATTAAGAACTGGCTGAAAAATGACAAGGTAGAAGGAAAAATAAGTAGCCAAGTCTTTATTAACATCACAGGGAAACACTTCAGAGTACCCAGAGGTATCTGTGGAGGTTGGCAGTCCCATGTAGCTACCAGTAACCTCCGTGGGCTTTTCTACTCGATGGGTGGCAAAGTAGTGGAAGTTACCCATGGCTTGTGAACAGTTTTTCTGGGAAAATTCAACAGTTTACTCCCACAGTAGCTGAGCACCAAACCTGTAATTTAAATCTGTAGTTTAATCTGAGATGTATCTGATTTTCATCCATAGTCAAGCAACAGAAACCTAAGTGCCTTTTTTTTATTTTCTGCATCCGTTATCCAGCAGAAACTGGGGAGGGCCAATCTTAAAGAAAACAGTCTTGCATACTGTGGGGATGGACTTGTAATTAAAGCACAGTTGTCTCCAAAGTCTCTTGTTTAGTGCAGGCCAAAGGATCTAGCTCTTCTAATGCACCACTGTCCTACCTAGGGCACAGAACAAATAATTTGTGTTTAGCAGTGGCTGACAGTTTTGCTGTTTGTGGCTGCATTGCAGTTATCTTTAGACTTTGTAGCCGACATGACCTACCTAATATCCCAGATATCTTTTCCTTAAGGGTAGGATAGTCCTGGATGTCTCTGAACATCTAACTCTGGAGGCAGCTGAAAAGAGTATATTTGTACTTCCCAAAATGTTCTTCGCTATGTAGACTGAACTGTGTTGACAGGAACCACTGAAAGCTACAAGGTGATGTAGTTAGTGCTTAGCTGTGTGAAGTAACACCACAAGATGCTTTAGAATAACAAGTGAAGTAGTTAAAATTTTAGAGGAAATGCTTACTTGAAATATAAAGTACTTAGAGACTTAGCTGAACTTTGATGGTTTTTTTTTCATTGGAAAAAAAAAATCCCTAAAATCTTTAATAACTTCAAAGTTGAGGGCTTCAGTTTTGTAGTAGGAAAATGCTGACTGAGCCTTTCCTCTGCATGAATTCAAAAGGAAGAGCACAACTGACTGTGAGCACAAGCATTTTCTTTATTATATTATGGTTCTAGTGAAGTATGAATGGCCTTGGTAAGTGCAACTGGCAAATTTTACCCCTCCATTCTACTATACAAAGTAGTCACTTTCCACATGTGACTAATGAACTAATTTTCTCCTACATTGCATGACATTGCTTCTGATTTCTCATGAGAAGACCAAAGTTTTCAATATACTGAGCTGTCCCCAGGTATTGTGCACCTGAGTCAATCACTTCAAATTTCTGAAATCTGTAGATTATAGAAAGTATTTCCGTTTCATTTAACAACAACTAGGCTCAAGTCTAGTAGGTCATGGCTGTATTCACCAACAGACAAGGAGTGACATCTGCATGAAATTGGAGAAACTGAAGCCTGCTGAGGACAGGAGAACAAAAGACTGCTATTATGTAATTTAATGCCCCTTACTGGGACTAAATGTCTGCCAAGGGGCTGCCGGCTTTTATAAAACTTAAAAAACCCACAGAATATTCCAACTTTTATGATTGTGAGTTAGACAAAAGGAACTGAACTGTTGATCTCTTCCTTGCTATGAGTCTTGCAGGTCAGACTGAACAGGATAAAAGGCTTTAGGCAAATGGGACTGGGATCAAATCCTGTCAGCTGTGCCACAGCAGAAAGGATGCAGAGCATCACACGTCCTCACGTAAATAACAAAGGTCCAATAACATGCATGTATTAGTGTATGTCTGTCTACGATGTCATCTGTTCTGATGATAATTGCCTGAACTATGAGGGACCTTCTCACTACCTTCCCTCTCCTAGCCTGTTTCTATATTTCTACCTACCCTACCTCAAAAATCCACCGGTCCTTTGTTTTCATTCCTTCCCTTCTGAATTCTGTTCTATTTTACAATTTTTTTTTTGTCTGCCTTTTGTTACTACACTTTCTCCCTTTTTCCCCTTCACATCTAACTTGCTGTCATTCCCAATTCTTCCTAGCTCTTTTCATCTGAATTTCACAGCCTGCTCTTTTCATCAGTGCCAAAGCTACAGAAACACAGGAGGAGGAGTTTCTCTTGTTTTTCTAGCATGGTGTTAAATTACTCAGGGTACTTACACAATTACAGAAAAAAGTTTCTTTAGTTCAGGCTAAAAATTGCATACCTGAAAAGTTTTATGGTCGGGCTGTACCAAAAGCCTTTCTTGGGCTTACTTGGGAATTGAAATTTTGGAAGCTTAAATCTTAACCTAGTTTTGGAGGATAGTCACACAACTTCAATTTCTCCAGCCTGAAGGTGTTCAAATTTTAAAAATAATTTCTCTCTCTCTCTCTCTTACTCTCTTTCTCTTTCTTCCATCTGTTTAAGTTGCTAACTCTAAGAGTTACTGTCAGCTCCATGTGTAATAGACAGAACAGAGGGCCTAGCTTTCTTTAGAGGTACCTTGGGAAAGACCCACTCATCTTCTGTGGCAGTTCACACGCACACTGTTTCTGGGCATGTTTCCAAACAGTGAAGTAAATGCTACTCCACAAGCCAGGACAGGATTGAAAAACTTGCTCTTAGCCTTTCTGCTTTCAGAGCAATAAGCAAAAATGGTATCACAGGACTGTGGTTTATATTGTCTTCCCAGATCCCCGAGATTACTGTCTTCAGCTGCTCACTGCCGCCTCTTTTGGAGTTTATAATTGTTGGTTTGCCAATGGCAGATACAAGGGATGAGTTAGATCAGCTGGCTCACTGATACATCAAATCTAAAGGGAACCAAAAAAAACCCCAAAACCAAAACAACAACAACAACAAAAAACCCCAAACAACAACAACAACAACAACAACAAACTGGAAACTAGAGAAATTAGTTTGTTATTTGTTTGTTTTGGTTGGTTGGTTTGGTTCTTTTTTGTCTGGAAGGACACTAGCATAGTTACTATAGAATCATAGAACCATAGAATGGTAAGGTTGGAAGGGAGCTCAAGGATCATCTAGTTCCAACCCCCTGCCATAGGCAGGGACACCTCCCACTAGTACAGTTCACTCAAAGCCTCATCCAATCTGGCCTTGAACACATCCAGGGAGGGAGCATCCACGACCTCCCTGGGCAACCTGTTCCAGTGTCTCACCACCCTCACTGGAAAGAACTTCCTCCTAACATCTAGTCTAAATATTCCCTCTGCCAGTTTAAACCCATTGCC
>VWZE01014144.1:135409-163891 GCA_013396675.1 Eubucco bourcierii
CACTGGTCTCCAGGTGGACATTGTGCCGTTGATCGCCACTCTCTGGGTTCGACCATCCAGCCAATTCCTTATCCAGCGAGTGGTCCATCCATCAAGTCCATGCTTTTCCAGTTTGGTGACCAGGATGTCATGTGGGACAGAGTCAAATGCTTTACTCAGGTCCAGGTAGATGACATCAGCTGCCTTTCCCTTGTCCACTGTCGCTGTGACTTCATCATAGAAAGCCACTAAATTTGTCAGGCAAGATCTGCCCTTGGTGAAGCCATGCTGGTTCCCACCAATCACCTCTGCTTTGTTTTCCATTTGCCTTAGCAGGACTTTCAGCAGGATCTGCTCCATGATCTTGCCAGGCACAGAGGTGAGGCTGACTGGTCTGTAGTTTCCAGGGTCATTCTTTTTTCCCTTCCTGAAGATGGGTGTTATGTTTGCCCTTCTCCTGCCAGCAGGCACTTCACCAGTCTGCCATAACCTTCCAAATATGATGGACAGTGGTTTGGCAACTTCATCTGCCAGTTCCCTCAGGACCCGTGGGTGGATCTCATCAGACCCCATGGACTTGTGCACATTCAGGTAAAGGTATTCATTACCTTTTTTAAGTTGGTTTTGGTTGTTCAGTTTTTTTAGGGTGGTTGGTTGGTTGGTTAGGGGTTTTTTGGAGGCTTGGCTACAGTTCAGAAGTAGTGTATGAGCTGTTTCTCTATGAAGAACATGCCTTACTCCTTTACTTTGAACATAGTGACATAATAATTAAGAATATTAGTTAATTTAATTATTTTTTTGTGCCTAGATATCTGTTTGTGGGTTTTTTTGTGACATGAACTGTTTTCAGTTTTTTAACATTCATGATCTGAATAAAAGTAGTTTCTAGAAAGAGATGAGTGTGGTATGCAGTTATGGACAGGGAATGACTGCATAAGCGTATATTTTTGCTTTCTAGATATAGGTCTCCTGAGAAAAAAATCTTTCAAGCCTAACTGAAACCTCGTTATGCTATGTCTATAAGGAAGGTGTTAGTGACTCAATAGGGCTTTTTATATATTGTCATGGAGTTTTATCAGTTGTGCTCTGCTTCTGTAAGAAAGACCTTCCCTGTTAGCCCAGATCACTAGGATCTGAAAGCCAAGCTGAATACTACTGCTGTTAGTAAGAGCACCACAGTTCAAATTGTGCCATCATTTAAATTGTTTGTCCCCACTTATTTCTTTCTTAAAGGATGTTCCTGGATAGACTTATCCAAATCTATTAGTCTTCAGCAGAATTCACACAGATATAACTGAGGACAGTCTGGCTTGAAGCAATTTATACTGCTGCAGGTGACAGCACATGACAACAGGCATAATCAACACACGACCTGAAGATCTCTGTCCTTTACTTTTCTTTTCTTGTCTTTATTTTTCTGAATAGAAGTTAATTTTCAGTATCACAAAATGACATGACAGCCACTGCTTTAATAGAATTGAATTTATTTGATGTGAATAAATATTCATATTTATATAATTATATATTTTATCTATATCTATATCTATTCATATATATATATATATATATTTGAATAAATATTCAGTCACTGTAACCTGACATATTCTCTTCTTCTCTTTAATAATTCCCTGCCACTAGAAGATTGCTATATACTGGCTTTATTGTTTTGGCTAGCCCAATTTTAAATTCTCAAAACAACAAGGCATCCATTGTTGTTATTTAAAGATTGTTTCATTTGAATAGCTTCTGCTAGGGGGAATTTGCATATTCCTTAATTTTTAAAAATTTGCATTAGCTAAACTTCTTCACATCACAGGGAGTAACTAACTAAAGAAACTTCATTCTCTGTTCTCAGCTCAAATTACTGCTAATACACAGCAGTTTGATGTCCCCGAGTGCGTACAAGAATCAAACTTGTTTAAGACTTGTGGATCACCTACAAACTGTATGTGGATACATTTAATTCTCTTTAATCCCATTTAGTGTATTAACTTAAAATGCATACTTTTGATCCAAGACTGACTTAGCAACTTTTGGAAGCTTGAGACATGTTTTGCGTTAAACCTGAGTGATAACACTTATACTATGTGTGCCTGAGTACCTGGAAAATAGTGGTTATTTCAAATATAGTTACCATTCAGAGACTGGTTTATGCCATACAGATTTTGACGGGGGAAGAAGGGTGTGGCAAATTGTGCTAGCAAGATCAGCTGTGGTAGATCAGCATTTCACACTGTGGCAGGTGTATAGCTGATTTCTGTGAGAGTACCTACTGGGGAGAGAGGGTTTAAATTCTTCCTGCCTAACTAAGGAACTCTTCTTGTTGTGACTGCCTGGAAGGAGGGAGAGTCTGTTTTGTTGGGACAGAGTTGCAGATAAGGCTGAGGATGGTTTTGCCTTTTGCTATTGTGAAAACTGACATGTATGTGTACATATTTAGTGTTTTGAGGTGAAGCCTCTGGAGATATTGCTGATTGGTACAGATTACCGGCAACATGTTGGCTTGGGCCTCCCTACGTCCCCTGGGATTCAGCAGTTGGTGTGTGCCTGGGTACATTCCCGCTGATCTGTGGTTCAGTCAATGGGTAGGCAAGTGTGTTTGTCACTGTCTCCTCTCTTTAGTTTTTCTTGTCTGAGTAGTCCTGACAGCAGCTTAGAGATATTGCCTGAACCTTGGCAGAGTTAGCTAATGGAGTTACCCGAGGGAGTAACAGGTTTTGCCTGGGCTGTATGCTTTTAGCTTTTGCTGGCCTGGGCACAGGGAAGTGTTTTGGGTGCATTCTGCTGCCGCAGCTTTCCTAGTCTGCCTGAAGTGGGATAGAGCTTAACCCTAGATTTGAGGTGAATCTTATTACTAAGGTCTGCATTTATCTTTCTGACAAGTGTGCTGTATGCCTCTGTGCATTTCTACTGGACCCAAATGAATTTTTCCTGTGGACAGTAATCTGCTTTAAATGTAGCAAGGACCTGTAAAGCACACAAAGAGACAGCTGGAGCTGAACTGTTGCCAGCATACTTCTGCCGTTTTTTAGTGGAGTAGCTGTTACAAAAAAGCTAACTCAGCAAATAAGAAAGAAATTATGTTTTACTAGTTCTGTATTGAATCAGTCTGCACTTATGCATATAAGGTTGGGTAAGTAATAAATCAGGAGCAAGTAAATTATATGGTGGCAGAAAGCCAATTAGTAATTTCTAATCATCCTATTATACCTGACAATATCTTTAGAAACTGTTTCACTTATGATGGCAATGAAGAGAAGCTTCTTAACACAGTATCTACCACCTGCTGTGGTTTTGGAAGTCTGATAAGATGATACTAGGTTTGAAAGATAAACATTGGGGGTTTTGTTTGCTTTGTTATTTCTTTTAAAAAGGAACAAGTAAATCTGACAAACATGGTAGTTGGTTTGAGAGAGCGATTTGGGAAGAAAGCACGTGGCAGAAAAACATTTGTTAGGCTTCACAGAAGCAGAAAATCAATTTGCCTCTTACAAGACCAGTTTTTAACTTTGGTGTGCATATTCGTCAGGCCATGATTTCTGTGGCCTCTCAGTTGAAGTTCTTACCTCCTTCAATGAAATTTAGTTAGTCTTCTCAAATTGTTTCAAAACTCAATTGCTCTTCAAAATGCACCTTAAATGTCATTCAGTTTTATGTTAGTGAAGATTTACCTCGTTCAACTGGTGTGAAGAGTCTACCAGTACATGTATTGTGTGGGCTGCATAGAGAAACAAAGATGGGTAAGACCAAAAAGCATGTGTTCTTTTGCCTTGTCTCTACTTCTTCCATCAACTACTTTCTTGAAGTGACTCTGCCCTTCAGAATAATATTCTTTTCAACACATACTAGACCTTTATTCTTCAGAAACAAACTGAAAACCTATCAGGAAATGTTTGTGGTCTCAATAACAATAGATCTTATCTAAAGTCGTTGTTTTGTTTGGCCGCTGGTTTGTCTAAGCTTATGTATGGAATTTTACTTTTAGTAAAAATCTGTAAATAAATATTTTTCTGTTACTCTTTTACACATTGTGTAAGTTTTTTACTTCCCCTTCCCACTGAGATGAGATGACTTCAATGAACAGACTACAGGAAGTATTTAATGGAACTCAGCAGTACTGAAAATCTGTGGATCAGATGAACATGAAACTGGGAAAGAAGCTTAGATAAACACAGAAAGGTTTCAAATGCTTGTATGGATGAACTTTCCCAGTTTGAGGGTTAATAGAATTGGATTCTAACCAAAGAAATATAAATGTAAAGATAGGTGAAATTCTAGTGTCTTTGAAGCTAGTTCTTAATGGTTTTGCTATGGTTGGAGTCTTATCCAACTTTTAAATAGAATTGATCTTAGTGCATGGGAAGGTGAAGGAGAGGTGCTTCAAACTAGCTGCTGCCTTGTGATGTACAGAAATGCAGCAGTGGCTTCAGCTGAATGATTGCAGCCCTTGTGACTCAAATGCTCCAGCAGCAAGTTCCTATCTGGGTTTCCTTAACAGTAACAACTATTTACTGTCACGCCTGTGGTGCTGGGACCTTAGTTGTATGTTGGTTATTCATGTGGATGGAGTCGTTGGACATAGAACTATTTAGAAATGAAATTGTGGAATGTGTGGAAAACCCAGTCTGCATAAAGAGCTTTTCTTCATCTCTATTGCAGGAATTGTGTAGTATTGTGTGAGAATTAGGTCAAATCATTGTGCCACATGAATACAGAATTTTTAATATGGAAGAAGAAACAGTCATTAAACATTTTTACTGGAATATATCTCATTATTAAGTTGGAAAATGAGGTAACTACATTCTGTTTTGCTTTTGCCTATTGATCTTACTGAAACAAGCTGCACATGTTGCTATTAATCAACCTCCTCTTCAGGAATATGCTTAATGAAGTTTATGGGATTCCATAGGATGCTTTATTGAAGAACACTCTGGTGTTGTGTTTCAGGCTTCAAACTTAGTTCATATCAGATACCATGTTTCTCGCTTATTTTAGATAAACACAAAATTGGAGCAGGAAATGAGGTGATGGCTGCTGTAGCTACCTTCAAAAAGTACAACAGAGTAAATATGTATTTAAATACTTGCATGATTGACCCTTTTTATAGTCTGTGACAGTTTAATCTCACAAACTAATTGTGCAATGACTTTACTAGTTTCTAGGTTGCTAAATTAACCCTGAAGGCATATCACTTAAAAAATTTGCAGCAATAGCTGAATCAGCAGCTGAAAGGCAGAGCGAACAGTTAGGTGTATTTATATCAACACAAAGAAACTGGTTGAAAAAAATTAGTCTTCTCACAATTATTTATTTGTGCAAAATCAATTAGCCTTTTCTTGCCTTGCTCTTTCTGCTGTCACACCTCTTGGTGTGAATTTGCAGTTGTGGAGACAGGTATTGCATTTCAGCTCCGTGTTTATGCCACAATGGTGTGGATCTATATCAGCAAGGGCTGCTCCTTGGCATTGTTCCAGTGAGAAAAGCAGTTATAAAACCACTCTGATTCTGGAGGTAGTTGGTGAATTTTCTGTGATAATTTTGACTTCTCAGCATCTGAAAACTTGCTGGCCAAGAAAGGAAAGTTAGTACTCCTATAAATCCTTGGTTAAGCATAGGTTTGTGTAAAACTGTGTGGCACATGAATCCATTTGATAATCATTCACCTCTGGGCACAATTATTTTAGAAACCAGGTGGCTAACTATACAGATTTGTATCTCTTAAGCTTTTTTGCCTATCCTTAAAAAATATCACTTTTCTCTACATTGGTACTTGCTCTATGCTTCAGCCAACTGTCCTGGGATAACATGTGGGGCTCTCAAGCTCCCCTTTCTCCCCACACAGGATGGATGTGAAGTAGCACAAAAAACACCTCTGGGTTGAGATAGAGCTTTACTTCAAGCCACATGATACTTCAATCCAGCCAACAATTCCATTTTGAATCTGGCAGGATGTCAACATGGTATTGAGTATCAGCATCAGATTCAACTCCAGCCATGACACCAATGCTTACTAAAAGGGTGCTTCTAAACCACAGCAGAGGCACACTCTTAAAACCTTACTTTTCACACCATTTTATTTAATCTGTCTTTTTCTGGTTTTGTTGCTGTTACATGTTCCTCCTTTTGGATCCCTCTGTGCTACCTCTCCTCACCCTGGTGAGTGAGGTCCAAGCTGTGGTGGTGCTATGTTGCTTTTCCCCTAGGAAAGTCTAGTTCCACACACACAGATACTAGGGTGAAGAGCGCTGCAGGAAAGCATGGAAATCTGCTAAAAGCAGCGATACAATCCAATCGCTGACAGAACTCCCAGGAGCGTTGAGGGTAGCCTTGTGTGGGTTGGTTAGGCCTAGCAGTGGCAGGGCTGCCTGAAGCAGAGGTGGTGCAGGGGACAAGCTGCAGGAAGGAGCAGGGGATAGGAAGGCCTGGTGAGTGTGGGAGATTCAAGTCAGAGAAAGTGTTCCCGCTGGCATTTGGTAGCCCTTTCACACTCTCCTGCTCCCGGAGAGCTGTGTGCCCTGAGGACGGGGGTCATGTGCTGCCTTCCTCGGCGCAGCTGTTTAAGATGGCTGTTGCTGTGGAAACTGCCTGCCAGCCTGCAAGTTACACACTGCCTGGACTAGCTGCCTGCGACATGTTTGGTGGTGAGCAGAGTGATCTGGCAGCACAACTCTCCAGGGCACATGTGCTCTGAGTAGGTGTGAGGCCTGGGATGGAGGGCTTGTCTCCTGAGCGAAGTTCTCCCTGTCAGTGCTGTGACAGCTGCAGTGGCGTGCCATGGCCGGGGAGGGAAGCCGGGCAGGGCGACGGGCTGGACTGCTTTGCAAGCGCTGGCAGAGGAAGCTGGTGGTGTGAGTTTATTTTGACTCTTCATTCTTGATTGTTCTTCAATTCTGTAGTTTCACAGACAGTTCTACTTTCAATGATTTGTAACTGGTATAAAGAAAAAGTACTTCATCCTTCTTTCAATGCAGCTGTAGATCACAGGATTTATTTTTGTCCCTCTACAGCTCCCTGATACCTTAACTTAATTGTGCCTGGACATTGAGGAGTTCAGAAATACAGAACACATAGCCCTGCTGGTTACCTATCCCTCATCATGATCCTCTTTCCCAACTGCTGCTCTTGTTTCTTTCAATTTTCCCCACCTCACAAATCCTTATTGTAGTAGCAGCGCCTCTGGCAATATTTCTCCTGTTGTCTTACTTTAATAACATCACAACTTCCCCAGAGCGCAGTCTTGCAATGCTGATTTGTGACTTGCTCAGTGTATCAAGGTCAATCAGCCACCCTGCCTGGACCCTTTTCCTCCTCAGGGAGATGCACATTGTCAGGGACTGGAAATCTGCCACTCACTTGGATTGTGATTTCTGATCCAAACAGACGTGCTTTCAGATCACTGCCTTCTGTATGTTGCCGATGCTGGTATATTTTGCAGGTGTCATTTAGAACTGGCTTCCAAAACCCACAGTACTCTTTAGGGGAAAACAGACCTTATTAGACTGCTGAATGGTTTAGTAATTGAACTTTGTTCCAAAAGTTCTTCACAGCTCATGAGAACCATCAATAATATAAACCTGCTTCATTTGAGCACTGTTTTATCAGCAATTTTATGCCCACATGAAATACTTTTGTAACATGATTAAGAATTCTAGTTCTTTTAAGAAGGATTTGCTTTCTAGAAGGGATACAACTTCTGTCACATAATGGCACCTTTTTTAAAATGAGCATTAAATGGGGAAAGCTGCAAAATTTTAAATAAACACAAGTGCATTTACATGCGTGAAAGACTTTTATACTGTAGGCTTTTGCCTCCTTATGTAGAAACTAGTACTGTAGCTCAATGCAACAAGAATTTAAGTGATGCTTAACGTTAGAAAAAGCATAGTTAGTCGATGTCAGCAACGACTACTTAGAGTTTAAATGTTTTTCTGGAGGCAGGCTGTGGGAGGTGTTTCTGTATTCCTAAGAGTTAAAAATGCCTCAGTTACCCTGGTGTAATTAGATGACTCCTTCCTCATTTCGTCATCCATAGGTTTGAGATGCGGCATCATGATGATAGCATGCTCCTTGCAACTCCTTAACTTGTGTGGATGGGAGGAGATTTATTTAAAATTGCTGAAGGGTTTTGACTGCAGATCTTCCATTGAAAACCAGTTATTCCACACTGTAGTTGCTGTTACAAAGATGACAAAATCATTTGGCTGCACTGATTTATCAAGGACTTAAAGGCATGAAACCAACGACCTGGTAAAAATCACTGTTGTCAGATAAAGGGATGCCTATGTTAACAGAGCTGAGGCCTTTTACAGCTTTTAGATGGAATGTTTGTGTTTAAACAAAGTGGCAAAAATGACTATTCAGAGAACAGAGTAGCCCAAGTAACTTGCAAAAAGCAATAGTGTGGTATTTTTGCACACAGATTTTGATTGTTGCAGATAGGTGGGTAGGGTCACAGCAGCAGTGACAGAAAAGCTGGAGGAAAAATGTATTCCCAACTACTTCTGTTTTTTCTTAAAAACTTAAAATCTTTCTGTATTATTAAATGCTTGGATAACAGGAAACCATCTCATCTTGCAGTTTTGGACTGTTGCAAGCACCCGAAACCTGTAATCTATTGATATTCTATAAGATTATTTGTTGCTCTGATACTGCTGGTTGCTTTCTGGCTCATATCTGTTTATAATATATTTATGTAGTGAATTCCTATAAACACTTCACCGTTTAGTGTAGATAATACTGTCAATACCTAAATCCTTCTGGTTTCCTAACTGAAGTTTTGTATTTTAAATTCAGCAGTTCAGAAGATATTGTGGGAAAGTAAACTTCCATTTTTTAATTGTATTAACTAATCTCCTTTGCTAAACAGTTTAAAAAACTCACTTCTACCTCAATACATCAAAGTGACTTTTCAAATACTTTGGCATGCAATACTGATCTGCATTTTTTTTGAACAAAGAAGGTAGTCAGCTTGCATTTATTTACAGATTGACTGTGTCATGGACTATACCTGATAGGGTCTGTCAGGGTTATTTTGCTCACAGGCAGCACTATATCAATGTGACAGTACTGAGGCTAATAAAATCAGGCTTTGCAAACTTGTGCATTGCAGGAAGAACCGCCATCCCTAATTCCTCAACACTACCTGTTCAGAATGATTTGCATGGCATTCTGCTCCTGGTTACAGACCACAGGTTGTTTTTTCACTGATTTCACTCCCATGACCATATCTTACAGCTTTCTACTTACTTTAAGACTGTGACTACCGTAACACTACTTATTCCTTTACATTTAAAATAGCCTTTGATAATGAAAGTTTTAAGTGGTAATTACTGTGATGTTAGACATCTTGTTTGCTCCAAGGAAAAATCACGATTAAATTTTAATGATAATATGTGAAAATTGAGGCCACTAGTTTCCATCTAGAAAATGCCCACTGTGATGAGTCTGTTGTTGCAAGCAGATAGGAAAGAGCAATTCATGTTTGTGGTGGTCAAAGTGATGACATTGTTTGCCTGAACCATTGTTCAACTTCTATTCAACAATGTTGTAATAGAATATCAACTCTTGGGCAATCGGTATGAAATAGCAATAGAGGCAACAGTTGTGGTGCTGCATTTAATGTATGACCTTGCTGGCAGAAATAATCATTGCAAGTAAACACACGAAGGGTTTTTCTGTTTGTTTTTTAAACCAAAAAAAGCTGAAGAATACCTTTGGTTTAAGGAAGGAAACAATCATCAGGTTGCAACTGGATTGTAAATGAAATAGCACAGCTCTTACCGTTAAACTTCACTGCTATTTTGTGTTTATAAGCAGAAAATGTGCATCTGCTGATGTCTCCTCTAGACCATTTTTTAACCAGTATTTAGCCAGCAAATCTTTCTTTGGGTACTGACACATAAAGATTGAGATTCAGGAGTTTATTCTTGGTTGTGGTATAGGCTTAGCCAACTGTTTTCTCACTTCTCACAGGTTAGTGAACACCTGTGAAGAACTCATCTGAACTGAAAACAACCCCTTATTCCCTTGCTAGGAGGAAGGCTCTGTTGAAGAGCCAAATGACTCTGTAATGAAAGGATACTTTTGCTTAAGTATTTATGTATAACAGTACATGATTTGTGTTGTCTTCCAATGGATGAGAAACTGACTCAGTAAAATCCAGTGGCATTGTCTAGACTGAAACACAAGCTAGATTTAACTCCTTTTTTAGTTCTTTCACTTACTTAAATCAGTCTGTGTCCCAAATAATGTGGAAGTGAGAAGCAGAACTCCAAAGAAATAGGAACCCAGTGAAACAGTAGAATAGTTTTTTTTTCAAATGCCACTGTTACAGGGTTGTATTTAGTTGACTGGATCCAAGTTAAATGGAAGAGTAGCAGTATTGGGAAATTTTTAGAAAAACACCTGTTTACCTTGTGCTTGAGGGAAAATTACTTTCCTGGACTTTTTAATTATACACTCTTGTATATATTGTGTGCCTTTAATGTTTCAAAATGAATTTATATAGTCATGTAGATTTAGAAAATATAAAATTTTTTAAAATTTTTGGAGCCATTTTTTGGCCATGTAAGTCCAAAATTGACTTTGTACCCTCATTTAATATATGACACTTTCCCCCTCCTTTTCTTTGTGGAATTCCACTTTTTGGAGAAGTTGTTATTCTTGTTGAAGCTGAGCAAAGTAAAAGCATGACCAGGTAAATTAATGAAAAGAGGAAAAATATTTTGAAACTATACCTTCCTTATTAAAATAAAAGCTAGCGGGTTGTGTGGGTGTGGGGCATTTTCATTTTTTTTCAGTCCATTAGTCCTTTAATAATACTAATATATGTTGTGCAAGTCATCCCTATGCTATCCTGGTAAAAGATAGCCCTGCTTATTGTGTGACAGGATCTTATAATAGACAGTGACCTGCCATCTGCTTGGCATCTTTCCATGAAGTTTTGTGCAATGTGTTCTTTCAGAGAATGCTGCAGTTGGAGCTTGGGTTACAGTTTACCATGGTAATTCTTCAGAGGAACCTAGTGGCAGGAGGATGTTATGTTTGTGGGTTTGTGCTGTTTTTAAAAATGAGTATTTTGCAATGTTTGCTTTAGTCACTGACATGCTGAACAAGCATTACTCTAGGTTTAGTTCTAGAAGGGGAAGTTGTCATTCCATAATCTTTCAATGCTACAATAGAGTTGAGAGAATGATTAATTCAGAATGTCTTCCAAACACCTGGTTAAATTGACCATCTCCTTTCTGTTTATTTTCTTCCCCTATAATTCAAGACAGACTTCAAAAGCTTCTGTCAGTCTGTACCTAAAGTAGAATCTGAAGAATGAGATACAAGGAATGAGTCCCACAGTATACTACAGCTTTTGTAGGCCCTGAAATAGAAGTAACCTAGAAGGGGAAACAACTCGTAAAGTCAGTTTAGCTTTCTATAAAAAGTACTGTGTAAATATTTTTGTAACGGTCTATGTTAACCAAGTGCTGATTGATCTTTAAGAAACTGTTGTAAAATATTCTATTTTTGTTCCCTTTTTATATCTTTTTATATTGCTTTGATAGTAGATGTTGCATCTTTTAGAGAGATGCATTAGTGTTTATTAATAGTAGCTGTCAAGGAAAGCTGCCACCAAGCTATAACCTCTTGTCATACAGTAAATCTGGAAGAGAATGTTATAGAAAAGATTTTGTGTTATGTATCTGATTTTGCTTGACTGATCCCCTCTAACCATCTGCTACAAATGGTTTAAAGTTAAATTCAATGAATTTCATCTCCATATTCTTAAATATTTTCAGTTTATATTTCAGTTTCTTACAGCTTTGGAAGTTGTGCTAGTTTTTGCTTATTGCTGTGGTACTGCACACAGAAGCACACACTGATGCCAGGAGTTATAATTTGTAGCTCTGAAGTTTAAAAGCTCCTTGAATGAGGCACCAGATGCACAAGTGAGATAACTCTGTTACCCAGGGAGCCCCTGGGATTCTTCCTCTGCCTTTTGCACACTATCTTGTCTGCATTAATGACTTAGATTCAATTTGTTCAGATTGAAGATGAGCACATGGAGTCAGTTTTTATTTGCCTTGAGGGTTTTGTCAAAAATGTGGCAGAAGTTATTTAACAATCAGGGCAAACCGAATTAAAGTTCATTTCATTTTCAAAAAAACTTTCCAGTGGTATTAGGCAAGGAATGTCAATAAAATATCAAATCACTTGTGCAAATAGCACAGCTACTTGTAGCTATGTAGATAACATTCCAGTAACTCAATTTTAGCGTATTATGGCATGTATTAATTGTATCCAAGCATACCTGAGATAGAAGGTACCTTACCACTTATCTACTACAATACTGCTTTCATTTACTCTTCATTACCTTGTGCAGGATACATACTTCTGTAAAATCACCCACATTGCTGTTACAAGGCTGGCTTTGTGGTAAGTCCGTTGTGGTTGTAGGAGGCAGTATTTTGGTCAGAGAGCTGGACAAGATCATGGGATACTGGAATTAATTTTCCAGCTTTGCTTCTTTATGTCAGTGTGTGATGGTTTGGGAGTTCCCCACCCTCCCACACTTTGTAGAATGACCCAGACTAGAACTCAGCTGGCTGGAAGTTAAGAGATGAAACTCTGATTACAGCTCAGCACAATATACAGGCAGATATATAGATTATATACAGGAATATTTACAGACATATAGAAGTTAAAGGTAATACAGAAACACAACTCCCCTCCCAGAAATCAGAGACCCCAGGAGGGGCTCCCAACCACCCTTCCATCTTCTCCCCACCCCTATATCTTAACCCTAAGGTTTGCCTTATGTGCAAGGTGAGCTTGGAGGATCAGCCCAGGGGGTTAGAAGAAAAGTAGTTAGTGAAGATTAATTTGGCAGAGAGAAACCATAAGCTAGACTACATGAGACACTGTGAACCAGAGATTCTGTGTTATCTCATGTTTTGAGTTCTTTTCTTAACTCATAGGCTTGCTGAGATGTCTAAGTAGACATCACCATGTTTTCCTTTCACAACCTATAGTGTAATTTTCTCTATTAAAATATTCCAATTAGCCTCAAACCAGCACACGGTGTGAATATGAACAAGTGATGCTGTTATGGGCTGCTCAAAACAGAACACTTTTCCAAATGTGGATCCTTAGTTTGCATGACTAAGTGAGAACTGAGCTCTTCAGGATCTGACTTTTGGGATTTGCTACTTTCCTTGTTCTACAGATGAACAACGTGACTAGCCTTTCTTTCTGGTTCTCTTCTGTGGACTAATGGTGACTTTCTCCAAGGCAGGCCTGTCCCTTGCTGCTTTGGTAATAATTATGTTCAGAGTATGGCAGTATCTTTGATCTCAAGTGGGGCCCTCAGTCAGTCTCTTTGTGCAAATAACAAATGGTAAAACTCCCTGACAACAGAATGTTCACCATAAAATAATTTCAGTTCAGCATCATTCAAATGCATTTTTGTTATTCCTGGCTTGTTTCCTTTGGAAGCAGAGCTTTGTTACTTCATGTGTATGTCTTTCATGTAATTTTTAATGGGAGACATTTAAACACATAAAAAACATAAGACACGGGAGGCTGCTACATACAGCATTTCCAGTTTCTCCTGGAATGCACAATTATATAAACTTAGAAATTGTTTTAAATAGCACTTGGTTACAATCTCTTCCTCATTTTTCTTCCCTTCTTTCTTTCTTTTTAAAGATGAAATAAAAGCGTATTCAGGTACTTGTCTTCTTTGGAGACATGAGTGATTTGTGAAAAATTCCTGCAATTTGTGACAGCCACCTGCTCCCTTGGTCATAGATTAATAACACCTGACCAAGCATGAAAACATGCTGAGGCAATCTGCTTCTCCCCATATTGGAGGTGATATGGGTGGGGGTGTGTGTGCATTGCAGTGTTGTCTTATGAATTGCAGCACAGCATCCCATTCACAACCGTATTATCCATTCTGTTCAACCCAGTTGGATCAGTTCACACAGGACCTTGGCAAACAATGTTTTTATCTGAGTTTCTTCTGCCACAGCAATGCGAAGTCCTGTGCATGTGTGTGTTTGTGAATAGAGCTTATTGTTAGCTAATATTCCCCAGAGATTCTTACTGAAGCTTATAGAATGAACCACAGGGATTCTGCCTGTCTCCATCTGACCATGTCTCACAGGACTGCCTCTGGATTATAAACTCTTGCTTAACTCTGCAAAGTACTAATATATGCTTTCAACTTGAAGCATAAAAATGCTCCTGCTGAAATAAGTACCAGGATGGTGAAAACCAAACTGGAATAAATTCTAGTAGTTATTTTAAAAAATGAAGAAAACAACAAAAAAACCCAACCAAATAAACTCTCCCCAAACCAAAACAAACAAACCTCCCCCCAACAGCAAAGGCAAAGCAATTGGAAAACCCAACCAATCAAGTGAAAAACAAAAACCACCCTCCACAAACCAAAACAAACCTCCCCCCTCCCCCAACAACAAAGCCAAATCAACCCAAAAAACTCAACCAGAAAACAAACAAAAACCACTACCACCCTGCCCCTCCTGTCCCCAAACTATACTAACCAACCAAAAAGCTAAACAGAATACCACCACCACTGAAAAAATAATTTTTTGAGCCTGAGTTTCATAAAGATACCAGTAACAAGAAAACTATGTAAATAAGTGGCTTGTTTATATACACATTTCTCAAAATAGTAATGGTAATTAGTGCTGTCAGGAGCTTTCAGCCTGTACTTCATGTAAAATACCCAGCTACATAATTAAGTGGTCTTATTTTCGATAGAGTTCTTTCTTTGTCTATGAGATCTGAAAAGATAGTCTGTAAAGCCTGACCCTTGTGTTTGTGTTAGTCATCCAAGGCTTGTGTCTTTAGATCAGTGTCTTCATAGCAGCTTGTAGTATTAGTCCAGAAGTTTAAGCAACTTGGGCCAAAGACCTCCCCAAATTACCTTGTTGTTTCTAGACCAGATCTCAACTGCAACCTCATCCGTTAGCTCTATTTTATAAGGCTAATTCAAATCTTGATTAGAAAACTAATTTTTTTTTACAGAAACCATTATAAAAAATACTGTAAGTAAAAGTCAGTATCTAAGGACATTGAAGTCGAACTATACTGTTGAATGAATACTTCTACCGCTTGGGAATGAAACAGAAGTTTGTAGTCCACCTGTTTATTCCCTCATGTCAATACTGAAATGTCTTTTGGATGAAAAGAAATATATAACAACTTCTAAATGAAATAACAAATTAAAAAAATTAAGTGGAAGTTAACAGGACATATATTGAAGTTTCTTTTATCCAATACAGTTTGCAGATAGAGGCACCGTGAAGGACTTTACTATCTTTCCCACTGCACACCTCAGCTTTTTTTCATTGTTGCTGCTTGGAATTGAATGGATTAAAATTGTGGTCAAATGAACATCTGCAAACAAGCAATTTATGTGATTAAATCCCACAATAACTACTTATGTCCAAAGATTTTGCTGCTGTTTTTAAATCCTGGTAATGCAGAAAAAAAATTTTAGGGGGGAGGGAATGATATGTTTCATTGACTTAAAATGGTTACTTGACTTTATTTGGGGAATCAAAATTATAAAGTACTTGTATTCCTCTGCAACAAGCCTTTTGTTTTCCTTCACCTCTGATTGGGAGAGAAAACTGTTATCACTGTGCTGGGATAGACTCTGAATTAGTACTGTGGTAGTAGGGTGGCCATTTATGTGAAGGTTTGTCAAAACATGAGTCATTCTGAAATGTTTATGCTCTAGGAAACTAGGAATTGTTCTTCTCTTGGAAAAGAGAATCAAAAGAGAAAATTGATCAATTTGTGAAGGTAAGAATTACCTTACCTAGTGTATCTTACTGAAACAGTTTTCAAATCCAGAGAATCAATTTTTACTCAAGAATGGAAATGAAATATGTGTGGAAACTATTTTGCTGTTACCCTTTTTATGCTGGCTTCTTATGAGTGTCTCCCCCACCTCATCAGGCCATGATCTTATTTCACAGTCATAGAAAGGCAGCAGCTCAGTTCAGAGTTTTGATATGCTGTTGTGTTTGAGTCTTTCCTAAACTTCTGTAATGAAAGTTCAGTCATACAGGTCAAAGAAAATAGGTTAAATGTATGACAGAGGTAAATGAAGGTTGGTCTGATAAAATAGATTTCTGCTGGGAATAGGACTCTGATGGAATTTGAATGAAATGAAAAAGGGTAATTAATTAGTACATTTGATTTTAATTTTACATTCTAAGAAAAATTGTCTTTTTTTTTCCCCTCAAAATGGAACATTGAAATGTTGCAAAGTATTATAACCTTAATGAAACAAGGGAACGGGGATTGTCTTAAACAATGAAGGATCTGTGTCCTGTACTTTGGGATTAAATTATTTCAAAGTCTCAAAAAACTGCACTGGATGATAATTATTGGTGACATCTTTTATCAATGTAGTTAATACAGATAAAAGGCTACACAGCTAGAAAAGTTACAACTAGTAGTAAAAACTCACTATTTATATTAAACTATTTCTTCCTTTCAAACACACTTTCTATTTTCTTTTGAAGTGAAAAAGTTAAAGGTATGTAATTAATATTCTTAACCAAATTACATTGCAGAAAAAATCTAGGACTGAGAGTTTTCCTGAGTCCTGTGTGTGCTCTGCCACTGACCAAGAATTATATTGGAGTTCAGTTACTTCCCAACCCATCCATTTCTTTTTTCTCCACCCTCTAACTTGGGCTCCCCTTTTTCCTTTTGCTTTATGAAGAACTACTTTGTTTTTAGCAGATGACACCTGGATCTGACACCACAATGCTGCCTTAGTAGCCAAAGAGACTGATTAAGTTTTTCAGAGTTCTTACATTTGACTCTCTGGGGTTGGCAAAACTGTAGGTGATTAGATTTAAGTAACTTTTAGCTGCCTTGCAACACCTAAAGGTTATTTTATCTTCCACTGTCCTGCCAGGACATCCACTTAAGGCAAAATATGCTCATTTTAAATAACTTTCGTTGTTTGTCAGATCACAGGGGAAGCTGCTTTTTCAGTCTCAAAATGCTGTCATTCTCTGGCTGAGAGCAGCTGTTTCTTCAACACTTCTTTCAAGGTGGTAATTAGGTTTACAGCTCAGTCTTCCTTGTATCTCTGCAAACATGTAATTAATGACCAGCTTTTGTTGTTATGATCAGTTAAACACCACAAACATTTCTTTACACAAACTTAGATAATTTATTAATTTCAGAGGGTCTTATTTGGAGAACGTTCTATGACTCTGACTTGATAAAAATATAGATTGTCTGTTGTGCCTGAGTTTCAATTATTGTGATTTAATGGAAATCAAGGCTTTTAAATCAGAAAACCATACTTGATGAAAGCAGTTACGCAAAGGAACCCAACTTAAATGTCAAGCCTTCTCTGCTTAGGGGCTTGTATTTCATGAAAGGGCTCTAGTGTGCTTACATTTCCATCTAGAATCTCACTGGCTACCCCTGGGTGAGTCTGCTGGCATCTGCAAGTTTCTGCATACTGCCCAAACACATAGTCTATCAGATACAACTGACTTAAGATCTTTGTCTATCTTCTTGACCCACATCTTTTATCAGTGCAAAATTCCTACCAAATTTTATTCTCTAGTCTGCTTACTTTTGAACAAATGCTGCTTAGCAGTCTTTTCTCTGTGTATAGGAGCCCAATGGGCAACTAGGTGAAGGCCTTTTTGTTTACATCAAAATTACTGTTCTTCCAATCTGTTTTCATGTTTCTTTCTTGTTGAGCTGTAGTCAGTTGATAATTCTTTGCACAGTTTCCCATTGCATTCCCATTCCCTCTCAGCTTTGTGTTGCACCACTCTTCCAGAGAGATCTGTCATACTCTAAAACTACCTCAGTGTTCATCAATACCCTCTCTCTATTGTGATCTTTGTTTTGCTCTCGCTACCCAAGGTCTTTTCAGGAACTTAATCATTAATTTGACACTGTTTAACTGTTGTGCTCCTATGTGCAATTTGTTGTCACAAAAATAAATATGCATAATTGTAAAGAGATTAGTGTAGAATTTGATGTAAAGAATGCTTTAATTACTGTAGTCAATGTAGAAACACTGTAAGAATTAAATGCTTGAAAGAATGGCAGATACCTGCTTACTGTCACAAGTATGTGCTGTTGAATTAATATAATCTCAGCCTCAGGGTGAGAATCTGGTGTTTCTGATAGCACTGATTATGAGCTACCTTTAGGGAAACTGTGGAGTGAAGTTCTATTCACTGTTAAGGAAGAATTGCAGAGCGTTCTCCCCAAGAGAGTCAATGTAAACTGGAGTCACAGGTGTTAATCTGACATACAGCTACATTGTTGTAGGGGAATCTGTCTATCTTGCAGTTCATAGACAGATGAGAAGGCCAGCAAAGCACTCAGTAGACTATCTACCATTTACTAAATGCCTGCCAATAATTATTCCTCTCTTTTGAAATGATCTACAAGTAATTCAAATTGATGAGAATGTGCAATGTGCCAAATGATTTGGCAAAATATCAGGTATCTCTGAACATGGCAGTTCCTGCTGACCTGCTGTATAAAATGGCATAGTGTGATGTGACTGACACTGTATAACATTAAGCAGCGTGTAGGAAATTGGAAAATACAGTGTTTTCAAGGCTAAGGTAGTGAGAAAAATACATTTTTGATGGATGTCTACTTAGAGAAATCTTGCTGTTTGTGAAATGTCGTTTTGGTCTAGTATTGGAGGACAGAGAATAGATATTCTGGCTGGATATTAGCCTTGAATCTGATCAGCTAAATGGTACTCTTGAAGATATTGGAAAAGGTGGTATATTTTAAACAGTTGGATCTACTTAAGGTCTATTTTCTTATGGATAGAAAAGGGAGAAGGAAGTGACATTTCCCTTAGAGTAAATCACAAACTTTAAGAAAGATTTCATGGTATTAGTAGTTATGAGACTGACATTCTGAACTCAGAATTTTGTGCTATTGTTTTAGTGAACTCTAAGCAATGTGATTTTAATATCCTTTCACTCATCTATTAGTACCTTAATACATTGATTACACTGGTGTGAACCCACTTGCTGTCACAGCAAAGGGATAAAGGGTGACAATATGGTCACTGTATGTGCTGGCTCTAAACTGAAGAGGATTTACCATTTATGGATAGGCAAAGGCTTACCTGTTGGAACAGGCTGATGAAGATACATTACCAGTTTCTTGAAATGCCCTAAGTGGTTATTTGTTACTGTGAAATAAGTGGTGCATTTTTTAAATGCTTTTATTTTTACTGTGATTAGAAGAGTAAAGAGGCATGAGTAGAAGCTGCAAGGCTAATAGGGTCTTACAGACTTAGGCTCAGATTAAGAGCCTGTAGAAATGGATGAAAATGTTTGACCTAAAGCCTGTGAAGTCAGCTTGAACTTTTAAGACTAATAGCCTTGCTGTACAAAGAGCTAAAATGACTGAGTGCAGTATTCATACACTACTGCAAATGTAATTTGGGTTTCTAATAATAGTGCAAAGAAACACGTGGGTTGTGTTTTTTTTTTCCTACTGTTGTAGTGGGAATTGTTTGTTTGGTTTGGGTTTCCTGATTGTGTGGCTTTTGTGGTGTGGTGGTTGTTTTTCTTTTTGTGCTTTGAGCAAAACCCCTGGAAAACTGCAAGTGTTAGAGTAGGAATTCATATAGCACAGTTCTGAAAGTCAAGGTAGTTGTTTCTGTGTTGAGTGCTACAGTAATTTATAAGCAAGTGACATTTCACTTTGGCTTCAGTGATGATCCAGCTGCTCTTAGTGGAAAAACAAGATTGAAACCAAACCTCTCCCTAGTGCTTAGCTGGTTCTTTCAGCACTTCTGTAGGTATCTTGCTGACTTCTGAATGTTATATCTTGAGGTGTGAGTAGAGTACCAAATGAAAGGGAAATTGTATTTTGTTTGTACTCTTCAGGAAAAGAGTACATTCTACATTTCAGTTCAGATCAGTGGATCAGACTGTTGCACAAGAAACTCGTGATGGGAAATGGGAGCAGTTGAAAAGGGTACAAATGAGGCAGGAAGGGATACTGGCATTTAAATGAAAAAAACCCAACCACAAACAAACAAACAAAAAACAAAAAAAAACAAACACCATACATTTAACACTAAGTGAACTATGGTATCAGATCACTGGTATTGTCTATTTCTTATTGGATACCCTAACTACAAACACTGCAATACTGTAACACCATCTGAACAGTCATACACCTGCTTAGACTAACACAGGTATATGCTTGAGCATCATTCACCCTTGAGTAGCACCAATATTTTAACTTTTTTTCTCATAATAGTTGCAACTCTGGGAATCTTTCTGCTGTTATATATGATTTCCAGGTTGATATTATTAACCTAGTAAAAGGAACTGCTATGAATATGAAAGTTTTGTCAAAACATGATGAGGAGGCAAGAAGCTAGAATTACTACACTTCAACTAGATTGTATATATTCTGATAAAGCCTTTCATGCATTAACTATATGCTTACACAGGCTGATGAGGATTGAAGTGTATGTAGCTTAGTATTCATGATGCAGAAAATAATAGCTCCTCATTTCAAGACAAGTATCAATCAAATCACTTTTCCACCACTGTTTAGTGTAGCTGCAGTGGAGTTCTCTGGTCTGGTAAGCAGCATCCTAATATGGCTGTCTCCTTATAACCAAACAGAAAACTAACTCACTAGATTTTCTGTCCAGTCAGCATAGTTTCAAGTGTCACAAGTGCCAGAAAGCATGATAGCTCTAAGATTGTAAGGAATACAAATTACTACACAACTACTTTTTTTTTCCCCTGACAGGAGTATATGCAAAAGTTCAGCTTACTCTGAAGTCTGCAGCTTCAGTCTTTGAACGAAAGCCATGGCTTTGAGCTGCAGACTTCTAGATGGGCATGTAGGTAAGGTTGTCTTTGACATCTGCTTTGATTAGTCACCTGCTGGAGGAGATATGGGTGAGAGCTTCCATCACAATGGTGGTAACTGATGCTGTTAAGTTTTTTTTTTTTTAAGGAAGAACTAGACCAATCATTCACTCATCTAATATTACTGTGAGGCAGTGTCATTTACATAGAAAGCTTTAATTTCTCTTTACCATGGACCCTTCCTACTCACTCATTCAGCATACTGGTGAAGACACACAGGCTATATGCATCCTAGCATGGCACTAGCAGAAACTGGAAATATGAATACAGATGAGATCTGGAATGCATGAAGTATGTTTGCATACCAAAAATAAGGTTTAATCATAGGCATAAACAGAAGTAATTTATTTTTTAATTAGGATAAAGCAGAATTTACTACTACTTATTCTTTAGGCTAGAACAACTCTTGGATTATTTTTCTTTCTTTTCCAGTTATTAGCCTGTTTTAATGATGGATCCATGCCAAGAAATAATAAAAAGTTCCATTTCCAATTAGTTTTGCCATTTTTGGAGGCCTGATTTTTGTTTGTTTCACTTTTAGTTTGTTTGTTTGCTTTTTTTATTTTACACTGATGTAAATACTGAAGGCAATTTTATCTTTAATTTTTCTTCATGCTAAGTGATCTTAACCAGCTAAAGCCTTATGTCCCATTTAATTCTGAGTTAAGGACTGAGCTCAGTCATGCCTGTGAAAACTTGTCAACCTTCCAACCATTCATAGCCAAGGAGTAAGAAAAGCACTGTTCCTCCCCTGGATCATTTTTGTCTCTTGTTTTGCAAAATTGTCCTTATGCAAGACACTTAGATGTGACGAAGCAATAACTTCTCTGTTGAAAGTCATTACTGCCTATTATCTTCTGCCTGCCTCAAGAGCTATTCTGGTTATATAAAGTGAACTGAAAACAGAAATATGTGAAAACAGACATAGAAATCACAGCATGCATAAACTTTCATTTTAAAAAAAAGCAAGTCTTTGTCACTTGCTGTTGATTTCCATTGTATGTTTTCTGGATCAAGGTAATAGTGATTTATTTTATTTCATACCATCAGATTCTTTAAGTAGTTCTCATTCTGGTTTTCTCATTCATAGTCATAGAAATGGTTATGCTCAAATGACAAAATTACTGTTGCCGGTTTATAGAACCATAGAATGGTATGGTTGGAAAGGACCTCAAGGATCATCTAATTCCAACCCCCTGCCATAGTAGTTGCACAATTTGTTGTTTAAATATTTTACTTTTCTTAGCAATTCAAGCAACACATTTGATAGTAGCCTTTATTAAAGAAAAGGAACAAGTGGAAAATTTTAATTGCTGTTGAATGCCCGTGGAAGAACAGACTCCTCTGAACAACGTGTTATTTTAACTGCACGGTAGAAGTGCATTCTTTCCAGCTGGGAAGAATGTTAATGATGGCAATTACCTACTTCATGATAATGAATGAGGAAGGATGGAATGCAGGATTCTTCTTTTGATGATGATACCACTGCATGAGTGATGTTCAAATAACTTTCAGCAAGATCCATGTTATAGGGCTGATTTTTAAAAAATGCAACTAATTTCCCTTAATTCTGTCTTTCAAATGAAAGTGTTAAAAGGTCACGTAGAATATTCTATTGGAAGGGAGGAGGCAATCCACAAATGGGGACTATTTGTCTAAGTGCTATGGCAAGTGGCATGGAGAAATACTGGGAGTAAGGATGCTCTGTGGAAGAATTAGCTTGCAATATTGACAGTGTGATGCTCGCTTTTTGTAGGAGGACTGTGCCATAAGTGCGCAGCAATGAGGGAGGTGCACACTTCTTCCCAAGGTGCTCTAGGCTGGATGAATTGTGTCACTCCGTGAACTGGACAAAGGCTGCAGTGTTGGTACTGCTACTGAAAGTTACTGTTGTCTTACCTCCCTACAACCAATCCTTCGGTAAGGCAGATAAATAAAACACTGTAAAGCTCAACATCTCCCAAGAATAAGTTAACTGCTCTTGAGATGTCTTTGTAGAAAAGCTTTGCTGAGTGGCACAATAATTTTGCTTATGTAAACTAATGAAGCTTAATTGCATAAAAATTATACTGACCTTAAAATTAAAATATATCCATGTTCTTCATGGGGCTCTCCATTATTTTGTAGTCTTCTGCCTTTTGAGAGGGAGCTACAAGCTTACTAACTGAAGAAAGTGTCAGAGGATTTGGGTGAAAACACATCAAAAGCAGAGATCGGGATGAACCATTGGAGAGCAGCTTTTGAACACCAGAAATAGGGGAAGAAAATAGCATATGTCTCACTGCTATCACAGTGGTTATGCACACAACACTGCATTTCAAATTTAGGAAAAGTGTGTTAGCGTGGGTTGCATTGATTCACTTAAAAACCAGAAGTCATAGAAATGTACTGTAACACTTGTGCTTGATTAAGCACTGTCTCTTACTCCCCAGCCTGCTTACTGCTAGGACAAGGTGTTATAAATTGAGCACTTGAGAACTCTCATACGCTGCTCCTCTGCTGAAAAGCTTTCTGACAAATTCTTTGCCTGAGTGAGACTCGACTAGCAAGTTCCAGTAATACTCTGGCTACCTCTGTGTCGTGTAAACTTGTCTCTTACCTTCTGAACTCTACTGGTTCATAATTTCAGCTGACCACGTGTGACAGGCCAAGACTGTGGCTTGTGAAATTACCTGGTCTGTGCTAGTACTGTAGCTGGGCTAATCCACAAGGAACTGTATTGTGCCTTTTAATGAAATGTTTATTCATGGATTCTGGTCTTGAAATGTCAATGTTTATGATGGGGCGTGATACAGCTGTTGTAAGGCTTACTTTATTGCATTCTTGTGTTGGTCAGAAATGTGTGACACAATTCAGGCAAGTGGTTCATTAAAATTATTCACTTCATAGCCAAACTCTTGCTAAAACTTCTCTTAGAAAGAAACAAAAAATAATGAAAAATAAGGATGGAAGTGTTGCTGTTTTAAGTAGAGATGGTCAAATGACTCCAACTTCATGATATTTTCTTTCCTAAGAGGAATATTCTATGATTGGCATAGTTTTCTGATGGAGATACTTGTTTAGGGTAGGAAATGTCTTAAAATCTTGTTCAACTTTTCTTAAAATTCAGAAAAATCCTGTGCTGCTTATTTAGATTTAGTAACTAGAGGTATGAATTTGTGTTTATACACCATGACATACTTAGATTTTTTCCATTCTTGGTAAGCTATCTGTAGCTTTGCTTTGCTTTCCATACAAAGAAATTATAAAATAATTGATTTTTTTCCTCCTGCAGTTTTTTTATTTCTCTTGGCATTCAGTGAAGTTGAATTCCATTGAGTTTAATACAGTTTAAGACATTATTCTACAGATCTGCTTCTTTAGTACTGTAGATCATGATTCAGCTGCATTTTCAAATACCGCTTCTGGTGTGCGTACTCTCCCCAGCTCCAAGCATGGAGAATATTTGTAAAGAGAGATTGCTTCTCAAACTTCTTTTTTAGTTCAGTCACTTGAATTTGGCCATGCTAATTAAAGCTCAGAATGCCAATTTCATAGCACCCAAGCATATAGCAGTGACTCACATTTAGTTAAAATTGCACATACTGAATTCGGCATGTCTACCTACTACGTAACATGCCAGTTATTCAAGTACTAAATCCTACCTATTGCTAATATAATAGTGGTACTGCCTCCCTTTATGAATTATGCTGCTGTTTAGGTACTTTCAGTGCCAAGAGATGACTATCTCTTTTCTACTCTGTGCATAAGCATAACTCTTTGGCGTGGAGAGAGGTGGTGAGGCAGGCCCCTTTTCTTCATGGTAATCTACAAATACTTGAACCTTTGAGGTTTTTAACTTCTAGGCAGTCATGTGTTTTTAACTCCTACTTAGGTGCAGCTTTAAGGATAAATATTGCAGGCTTAAGAATGCAATTTTCGTTTCTAGCTCTTTCTCTTGAGGCTTTGCTTTATGTTACACACTATCTATAGAATGAAACAAAAACAACCAAAACCAACCATGTAGCTATCAAGTACTTTGATACACGTGCTGTTGGTAGTCTGATTTCTGTGCTGCATGTTCTCCTAGGTCATCAGATGCCTGTTCAAGTCATAAGTAGCAGAGAGGAAAAAACAAGAGAGGGAAAGGAAAAGACAAGACAAACTTTTTCAGCTTTCCCTGGTGCAAGTAGAAACCTTGCTGAATGAATTTTCATGCTAGTATAAAAGGGAAACAAAGTGCAATGAAGCTGCTGTTCCACTGTATAACAGTACCTGATAAGGAAGGTTTCGAGGGTCTAAATAACCTTAGAATCCTTACTTGAATTTGGAGGAGAGAATTGCTAAGTGATAGTGTGATTTCTGTCTCTGCTGGTTGTAGATCAGTTCTCCTCCACTTCTTACACATTAACTTTCTTCAAGTTACTGCTGTCTTTTGCTTTGCTTATTGCCCAAAATAGATGGTGGATTTTGGTGGAAAGGCTAAAACCCATGCTGCTTATTTTATCTTTGCAAATGTATACCATTAATCTGTGGAGGTTTCTGTTTCTAAGTACAGGTCTCTCTAAAGCTTTCATGAGTGTAGGTAGAATGCATTTGAAATCTTGTACTACATCAGTTACCTCTTTCTTTGTCTGTTTAATGGCAACTGTTTTAAAGAATATGCTGTGACATCTTTATTATACTTTAGCAATGGGGACAGTGACTCAAATAACAATTTTTAAGCCTCAGTAGGTTAATAGAGCTAAGCATGTCATTATATGTTATAAAAGCAATCAAATCTGCTTTTAATGAGCTTCAGTTGAGTGTGAATCCCAACTTTGTGCAGCTTAAACTGGAGAGAGTCTTCTAACAGAGCATCTTGCTCCTTTGCAAATGCACTAGAGGAGGGAGTTTAATCTACAAGTAGTCAACCTGTAACAGTGAGAGTCAGACTTGTGTAGGAAAAATAAACTGAATGAAGAGATGTTTTTTAGTTGGCTGCTGCCTTAATTTTTTCTATGCTTGTTATGACCAAAAACTATGGCTAAAAAAACCCCAGATTTTCAGATGGTTTTGTTTTGGCATGATATGGATTTTGTTAGAGCAATTCAAGCCAAAGGGAATCTACAAACACTGTTAAATAGTTGTGATAATAGGCCTTCTCAGGATAGTCCTGTAAACAAAGTCCTACTGGTTTAAGTTGTGAGAGAAATACTAAATAGCCTCCTGTTTATTTCAGTTTCTTTACATAGAGTCCAATTTTACTGTCCTTAGGGTAGTTCTCATAAGTGACCCTGCAGGAATGGCACTGGTTGCATTTGTTACTGATCTGTGCTATAATGCAGCTACCACAGTGCTATTGTGTATAACCTGTCGCTGACATTTATGGGAGAAATACACAATTTCTGTAGTACCTAGAAATCTGAGGAGTCTGTATTCAGTTGGATCTATTTCTAATCGGAACTAGGATCATGCCCTAATAGGCTAGGCCCTTTTTCCTACTTCAGGATGAGTCATCTTTGTTTTCCTAAACATTGTCACTGGACTTAAGGTTTATACCTTGCCAACTTGCCTTTCCCTGTGTGGTCCTATAATGGCTGTCTATCTTTTTCTAATCCTCCTAACCCAAAAATATGAAATTGTTCCATCTGGGGAGAGGGAGGAAAGGGAGCAGCTTACTAGGTACTGAAATAACAGACCTTACCTAGTAGCAAGTAATGCAACTTCTAAGAGACTCATCACTGGGCAGATACTCTCTAATGCTGCTAGCTTCTACTCTTCAAGGCATTAATTCTGCCTGTTTGTCCTGCATACTTTATCTGAATCATTCCCTGACTGATTTCACATATTTGGATTCTAGCTTTGTAATTATAACATTGCAGCCTCATACAGATGTGGTGCTGGTTGAATTATTATTCTCCTGTAATTGAGGTGATAAAGTCACATTATTTCAAAGCCATTTTCTGAGATTATTGTAATTTTCTGAATAAGTTGCTTGTCCTGAAAACATTTATTGCTTGTGTTCCACCAAATGAGATTTAAAAAAAAATAATTCTGTCAATGTCTTTATGCTATTTAGGCTTTCCTGACTGAAAACTTGTACATAAAAAAAAATCCAGAAGCAACTCTCTTTTATACTTCACTAGGATAACAGATTGAATTTCACATCTACGTAGTACATTTTTGATACTCAAATTTTCAGGTATACAGATACAGAATACATATGGGCTTGAGGGTCATGTTTGAACCATTAGATTTGTAACTCAGCAGGTTTAAATTTACCTCAATTAAGAATCTTTCTCAATAGCAATGAGGTTTCACTGTGATATTTCTCAGCTACTGTTGGTTGTGGAGGTACTGCTGATGTGTTTTCTATGCTCCTGCTCACAGCCCTCTCTGCTTGGCATTTCTATTTTTTTTCTCTCAAATGCCAACTACTCTTACTCTCAAATTTACCAGTTAATTAACTTAATTAGGTTAAATCATAGTCTTGCAGGCCATGATACTGGGAAACCTCTTTGAGGCTGTTCTTTGTCCTTAGATCAGTTCCTGTGGTGTTCTTCCTGCTTCCCATAACTTGTTTTTGATTTTACAACATATTGTAAACAGATTCATGCAGGTCAAATAATCTCTCCTGTTTATTTTGAAAAGCTTGAGCAATTCCCTGTTCACATTCACAAAGTAGCCCCACAAATGGCTATTTTGGCACAATTAGAATGTGACAGTAAAAAGGGTAAGCATATGGAAGCTGCTACTGTGAGGGTTTTTTTTTCCCCTGAACTTCTGAAGGCAGACATCCCCAAGTGTGATGCTTTCTCCGAAGGTTTAGTGGGCTTTATGCTAAAACCAACGCACACAAAACCAACACCACCAGATCTCCCAACCCTCTAAACAAACCCCAAAAAAACAAACAACCATGCACAACCAACTTTGTAGCACTTGACTCCATGACATTCTTAGGCACCTTATTCTAGTCTAGCTGGAACTGCCTTAAGTGTTTGCATAGAATTGTAACTTGACTTGCTGGCAGTTATGCCATACACACACAAACGTTGCCATTAATGCCACTATTGTTCTGAACATCTCCCTCCCATGTACTGATAACAGTAACATAATGAATCACAGAGAATATGTGCAAACTGATCCTTTCAATGCATGGCACAACTGAGGGGATAGGAAGGTAGAAAGGCTGGAAGTGCTCTTAGAACTGAAACTGGTTATTTCTTGCTGGGAGTACTTCACTTCACCACTGTTTCAGTTTTTCAGTTCATTGAAGTAAACAGTACACCCAATTTAATTTAAAACAACAAAATTGATCACTTTGGATTAGTGATGTTTTGAAGTTTATCTTGGAGCTGATCTACCTTTTGGCTTTTGCTAGTATAATAATGCTGTTTGGGAGTATGGACATATGTTGTGAAGTAGTCCCCATTACTCACTTCAGGAACAACCCCAGCACTTGGAGCTGCTCCAGTCAGTTCTCTAGTATATGCCTAAGCATACCAACAGCCTTTTGAGAATTCTGTTTTGTTCAGAGGCTTTTTAAGCTATTGTAATGAGGGTTGATAGAATTATAGAATCATAGAATGGTAAGGTTGGA
>VWZE01014146.1:3487-20371 GCA_013396675.1 Eubucco bourcierii
GTTTTTTTGTGTGTGATTTTTTTGTGTGATTTTTTTTTGTTGGGTTTTTTGTGTGTGATTTTTTTGTTGGTTTTTTGTGTGTGATTTTTTTTGTTGGCTTTTTTTCTGTGATTTTTTTTGTGTGATTTTTTTTTGTTGGGTTTTTTGTGTGTGATTTTTTTGTTGGGTTTTTTGTGTGTGATTTTTTGGTTGTTTTTTTGTGTGTGTTTTTTTGGTTGTTTTTTTGTGTGTGATTTTTTGTTGTGNAATTTTTTTGTTGGTTTTTTGTGTGTGATTTTTTTGTTCATTTTTTGTGTGTGATTTTTTTGTTGTTTTTTTGTGTGTGATTTTTTTTTGTTGGCTTTTTTTTGTGTGTGATTTTTTTGGTTGCTTTTTTGTGTGTGATTTTTTTGTTGTGTTTTTTGTGTGTGATTTTTTTGTTGGTTTTTTTGTGTGTGATTTTTTTTGTTGGTTTTTTTGTGTGTGATTTTTTTGTTGGGTTTTTTGTGTGTGATTTTTTTTGTGTGTGTGGGTTTTTTTTGGTTGGCTTTTTTGTGTGATTTTTTTTTGGTCTTTTTTTTTTATTTTGGGTGGAGTTTTTTGTTGGTTTGGTTTGGTTTGGTGTTTTTTTTTCTTTCCTACAGGATGGTGACTTTAATGTTTTGGAAGTTAAATATGGAATTTGAGAAATGTCCTTTCAGCTTCTTCAGGCAGATCCAGTGCAGGTCTCTGTGGCCAGCTTCACTTTTACCTTCTTAGCTGCAGTCATCTCTAAACCTTCCAAAGTCAGAATCCTATCTCTGAAAATCTGATTCCTTCATGGCTTTTGGGAGAGCATCACCAGTTGAGATCCTTCCCCACACATGTTGGTGATTAGGTCTTAATGAGGAGATATTTTTCAAAATCATCAGTTCAAGAGGAGGGGAAACTCTGTATCTGATTCTTCAACCCCAGGAAGTAATGTGAGATTTGCTCTATTTTGACTGGAATTCTTTCTCCATTATGTGCAAGCCTAATCCAGAACACATTTTCGTTTCCCTCAGACTCACATTCCTTCAGCATGTGCTTGGATGGAGATCTGCAGAATGTCTGAAATATGCTGTGAAAGCATAATTTGTTTGTTACATAAAACCAGCATTGGTGACTCTCTGTTCCATGCCTTTATGCAGAGAACCATGCCCTTTTCTTGCTCAGAATCACAGCAACACTCAGCTTGGCAAAGCTCCTCAGGAGCACCAAGTCACATTCCTGACTTGGATGTGAGAAGCTGGAAGTCCTCTCTTGCCACCAATTTTCCATTGCCTCCTTAGTACATTATTTACCAGCATTTGCATTTCAGATTTCCTTCAGAACCACAGCCACACCCAGGTTGGCACAGCCCCCTCAGGAGCACCAAGCCCAGCCTAGAACCCTGCTCTACAAGATTCTCCTTAAACCACAACCCCAAGCACCACATCCAAAGCAGCCTTACACACAGCCAGGCTGGGGGACTCCACCACCTCCCTGGGCAGCTCATCCCAGTCCCTGACCACTCTCTCCAGGAAAAACTTCTCAAAGATCACATTGGGTGATTCTGTGCTTCACAACCTCCCTGGAGGTGTTCAGCACCAGGTTGGATGAGGCCTTGAGTGCCCTGTACTAGTGGGAGGTGTCCCTGCCTATGGCAGGGGGTTGGAACTGGCTGACCTTTGAGATCCCTTCCAACCTTACCATTCTATGATCTTTGAGGTCCCTTCCAACCATACCATTCTATGATTCTATGATCTTTGAGATCCCTTCCAACCTTACCATTCTATGATTCTATGATCTTTGAGATCCCTTCCAACCTTACCATTCTATGATTCTATGATCTTTGAGATCCCTTCCAACCTTACCATTCTATGATTCTATGATCTTTGAGATCCCTTCCAACCTTACCATTCTATGATTCTATGATCTTTGAGATCCCTTCCAACCTTACCATTCTATGATTCTATGATCTTTGAGATCCCTTCCAACCTTACCATTCTATGATTCTATGATCTTTGAGATCCCTTCCAACCTTACCATTCTATGATTCTATGATCTTTGAGATCCCTTCCAACCTTACCATTCTATGATTCTATGATCTTTGAGATCCCTTCCAACCTTACCATTCTATGATTCTATGATCTTTGAGATCCCTTCCAACCTTACCATTCTATGATTCTATGATCTTTGAGATCCCTTCCAACCTTACCATTCTATGATTCTATGATCTTTGAGATCCCTTCCAACCTTACCATTCTATGATTCTATGATCTTTGAGATCCCTTCCAACCTTACCATTCTATGATTCTATGATCTTTGAGATCCCTTCCAACCTTACCATTCTATGATTCTATGATCTTTGAGATCCCTTCCAACCTTACCATTCTATGATTCTATGATCTTTGAGATCCCTTCCAACCTTACCATTCTATGATTCTATGATCTTTGAGATCCCTTCCAACCTTACCATTCTATGATTCTATGATCTTTGAGGTCACTTCCAACCTTACCATTCTATGATTCTGTGATCTCTGAGGTCCCTTCCAACCATACCATTGTATGATTCTATGATCTTTGAGGTCCCTTCCAACCTTACCATTCTATGATAATTCCTTCCTTCTGAATTCCTTCCTCCTTTTATTTTGCAGTGTGAAGGGTCCTGGTGCATCCTGTGCAGCATCCACTATCAATGCTGAAAAGAACAGCCATGAGGGACTGGCTTTATAACCTTTATATAAACCAAATCAGAATGACAATGAAAAGACCTCTTTTGCTATCCTGTTTCTCCTCCCTTCCAAATCTGGAAAGAAAAAGTAGAATTAAAAGACCTCTCTTGGTATCCTGTTTCTTCTCAGTTACAAGAATTTGTAAGCTAAAACAATCCTGGAGGAACAGCAGCAGCTGCAAGTGAAAGAGCACTAGGAAAGAAATTCCTTCTTGCAGCCCAGGCAGTTGTGGAGACATGCATGTGTTTGTTTCTCAAGTAATCAGAAAGTGGTTTTAATTTCAGGAGTGGATGGAACCGTTTGATTATCTGGGTTGACCTTTTCTGTGCAATAAATCTTGCCCTTTTCCTCTCCTGTGCTGGGCCCCACGATGTGTAAGCAAGTTAATAGGAAAAGCATCTAGGTGGGGAGCGATGAAGGCACCACAGGTTTATTGCTGTGCTCAATTATCCATTGCCACCAGCTGCCTAGGTGAGGTTTGTCTGCTTTCAGCATGTTTTCTGTAGGGTGTGTTTAGGGTTTCCCCAGCTAGATTTGCTATTTGAGTTTGCTGTGATCATCAGTGAGACCAAGGGCAAGGTCCTGCAGCTGGGTCGAGGCAATACCAAGCACAAATCCAGGCTAGCAAGCAGCCCTGAGGAGAGGCACTTGGGGGTGCTGGTGGAGAAGGAGCTCAACAGGAGCCAGCAGTGTGCACTGGCAGCCCAGAAAGCCAACCAGAGCCTGGGCTGCAGCAGGAGAAGTGTGGCCAGCAGGTGGAGGGAGGGGATTCTCCTCCCCCTCTGCTCTGCTCTGGTCAGACCCCACCTGGAGTACTGCAGCCAGTTCTGGAGCCCCTGGGACAAGAGGCCTATGGATGTGCTGGAAAGTGCCCAGAGCAGGGCCATGAGGATGCTCAGAGGGCTGGAGCTGCTCTGCTGTGAGGACAGACTGAAGGAGTTGGGGCTACTCAGGCTGGAGAGGAGAAGGCTGCCAGGTGACCTTCTTGTGACCTTTCAGTATCTGAAGGGAGCTACAGGGAAGCTGGGGAGGGACTTTTTAGGCTCGCTACCTGTCAGGACTGGAGGGAATGGAACCAAGCTAGAAATGGGTAGATTCAGACTGGATGTTAGGAAGAAGTTGTTCAGCATGAGGGTGGTGAGAGCCTGGCAGGGGTTGCCCAGGGAGGTGGTGGAAGCCTCATTCCTGGAGGTGTTTAAGGCCAGGCTGGGTGAGGCTGTGGGCAGCCTGAGCTAGTGTGAGGTGTCCCTGTCCATGGCAGAGGGGTTGCAACTGGCTGATCCTTGTGGTCCCTTCCAACCCTGACTGATTCTGTGATTCTGTATTATTCTTCTGTAAAGAACATTTGTTTCCCATGTCCTCCATTTGTCACTGAAAGCTCCTGTTGTCACTGTGACATTACTGAGACAAAGGAACTGTTTGTGGGTGCAGTTATAGCTACAAATTAAACTGTTAGATTCTAGTCTCGCTTGGGTGGCTTTGCCTTTGTGTAGGAGCCTGGCTAAGAACAGTCTTTCCTGAGCCATCTCTTTGTGCTATCTCACATTCTGGAGCACACAGGGAGGTTTAGATTGGACATGATGAAAAACCTCTTTACTGAGGGGGTGGTCAGGCAGTGGCACAGGCTGCCCAGGGAGGTGGTGGAGTCACCACCCCTGGAGCTGTTGAAGGAGTGTGTGGATGTGGTGCTTTAGGTTGTGATTTAGTGGCCATGGTAGGTGGGTTGGGGTTGGACTCCATGCTCTTAAAGGTCTTCCCCAACCCTAGTGATTGTGGGGTCCTAAGATTCAACCTGCAGAGTCAAATCAATTTCTTAACAGCATTTCTGTGAGTGAAACTCAACCCTTAACATAAAGACCCAGCAGAAAGACTCTTATTTAATCCCACAGTTTCATTTATAGGCACTGTTTGTTTTAAACATTAATGTTAATATTGTTAATGCTTTACGACTCCTTTCTTAGTAACCATAGTACTTGTGGTTATTAATTCTGTTCAGATTATGTTTGTACTCTACTGAAAGCATAAAAGCTCCTGGAAATAGGTAATAGAAGAGAATCTCCAGAATTACAGCAGCACTGAAAAGGAGGCAGGGTTAGGGGTTTTTGTTCTTTAAGCCTGTGCTTCCCTTTATGGGCAGAGCTGCATCAGCACCAGGATTCTAGTACCTTCCTGCCACCCTATCCATGGGAATTCCAAACACTTGTAGTAACTCTTACTTAAATTTTGAAGGAAACAACAGACTGAACAGTTGCTGTCTTCTCTCTGTCTGCATTCTCTCTGCTGTTGTACAACCAGCTCTAGGGGTCTGCAGAGATCCAAAATAAATCATTGGCAAGAGGATGAAAATCAGGACCTTAGTTCCCCTTACTTGAGTCCTCTTTCAGATTTGGGAAGTGAGAAGCAGAGTTGCAGTTAACAATTGAAAGCCCTGCAAGGAATAGAAAATAGAAGCAGAATGATAAGTGTTAGAAGAGACCTCCAGAGGTCACTGAGTCCAAGCCCCCTGCCAAAGCAGGGCCATCCAGGGCAGGTCACCCAGGAATGCATCCAGACAAGTCTCCAGAGAAGGCCTTAAGTGAGCTGTACTAGTGGGAGGTGTCCCTGCCTATGGCAGGGGGTTAGAACTAGATGATCCTTGAGGTCCCTTCCAACCTTCCCATTCTGTGATTCTATGACACTCCCTGAGCAGGGCTCCAGCACCCTCACAGCAGTGCTTGTCCTCACGGTGAGGTAGAACTTCCTGGGTTCCAGTTTGTGCCCATTGCTCCTTGTCCTATCACAGGACACTACTGGAAGAGCCTGGCCCCTTCCTCTTGAGACACCACCCTGCAGACATTTGTAGCCTTTCAGTCAGATCTCCTCTCAGTCTTCTCTTTTCCAGGCTAAATACTGTCAGGTCTCTCAGCCTTTCTTCAACACCCAGAGGTTCTGCTCCCTTCATCATCCTCATATCCTCTGCTGGACACTCTCTAGTGTGTCCCTGACCGTTTTGAGCTGGGGAGCCCAGAACTGGGTGAAATATTCCAGCTGTGGTCTCACCTGGGCAGAGCAGAGGGGCAGGAGAACCTCCCTTGGCCTGCTGGCCACACTCTTCTTCATGCTCCCAGGGAGACCCTTGGCCGTCTTGGTGACCAGGGCACGCCGCTGACTCATGGATAACTTATTGCCCACCAGGACTCCAAGGTCCTTCTCCCTGGAGCTGCTTTCCAGCAGGTCAACCCTTAGGCTGTACTGGTTCAAGGTGCTGTTCCTCCCCAGGTGAAGGACTCTACACTTTTTCCTGTTGAACCTCCTTAGGTCTCTTTTTGCTCATCTTCTCAGCCTGTCCTGTTCTCACTGCACAGCTGCACAGCTGCAGGTGCAGCAATCCTCCCAGCTTGGTATCACCAGCAGACTCGCTGAGGATGCACTCTTATTGCTTATCCAGGTCACTGATGAAGGCTGGACCGAGTGGTGGCCCCCAAATACATTCTTACCACACTGGAAACATTAAGAGAGTGATGTTAAAAAGCAGAAACCTTTGTGATGTTAATGTCCAAGGCAAGCGGGTTCTGTACTGGGCTATCGATTGAATACAATTATTACTGCTGAAATGGTTAGCTGAAGGTTAAATAAGAGGGGTGGTAGAGTAGGAAGAAGGAAAAAGCAGCAGAGGAAAGAGACAGAATGATGGAGTGGAATTATTTTATTGATAGCTTGGATCAATTAGTTGTTTTCCCCAGGAAACTTCACAAGTTGTCCTATCATCATCCGTAATGATCTCCTGCTACGGCAATAGCTTTTTCTCTCTCCTAGCAGCCAGACAACTCTGCATCTACAATGTAGAATCCAATTTATTTTTATGTTGTATTCTTCATTCAAGGCATAACAAAATGCTTTTCAAATAGAGGCAGCATTGCTTTTTTTTTTTTTTTTTTTCCCCTCTCCATAAAATTTCTGTTGCTGTTTTCCCCAGCGAGTTCTCCCAGATGGAAGCAGCGCTCGCTGCAGCAGCAGTCCAAGACGTGTCATGTAGAGATGGGTTGGAGTTGGATTAGTTGATGCTGCTGTATTGCAGTGAGCAAGTCAATATCAACAGGTCACAGATGGAGTTAAGACTAAAAGGAGATTTAAATAAGAATGTCTAACCCAAACATTCCTCCAGTGGATGTTTTAGTACGTTCTGCTGGATGTTTTGGTCCGTATAAATCCCTTAGCGCCGTCAGAGTTGGAGGATTACTTTTGGCTTCCTCCAGGGAATCTGTAAATGCTGGGACTTTTATGACTGCAAAACCTCAAGATGACAGAGAAGGTTTTACTCATGACTTGTGGAGCATGAACTGTTTGTTCTTACCCTAATAAATGAGCCATTTCTAACAGGAAAATTCAAAAGTGCAAATTTGCCATGGTGCAACATTTCTGCTTCCACAGACTGGCTGTAACTCAGGTCGTAAGCATGGCCTGGGCCAGAAGGATTGAGGGGGAAAATGAAATCCTGGGATTTTATTTTATTGGGTTTTTTTTGAAGAAAAACTTGCAGCTGAAAGGTCTTGCAGTGCCAGGACAAATGGGCAATGGGTTTGAACTGACAGAGGAGAGACTGAAAGTGGATGTTGGGAGGAAGCTGTTTGCAGTGAGGGTGGTGAGACGCTGGCACAGGTTGCCCAGGGAGGTTGTGGAGCACAGAATCACCCAATGTGATCTTTGATCACATTGGGTGATTCTGTGCTCCACAACCTCCCTGGAGGTGTTCAAGGCCAGGTTGGATGAGGCCTTGAGTGAACTGTACTAGTGGGAGGTGTCCCTGCCTATGGCAGGGGGTTGGAACAGGCTGATCTTTGAGGTCCCTTCCAACCTTAACCATTCTATGATAAATGGGATGGGATGGTTCAAAGTGATGCCAGTTCAGTATCCCTGAAGTAGGAAGATTTCACAGAATCACAGAGTGCTAGGGGTTAGAAGGGACCACTGGAGATGATTGAGTCCAACCCCCCTGCCAAAGCAGGATCATCAAGGGTGGGTCACAGAGGAACACGTCCAGAAGGGTTTGGGAAGTCTGCAAAGGAAGAGACTGTGCAACCTCTCTGGGCAGCCTCTTCCAGTGCTTTTGCACCTTCAGAATAAAGAAGTTTTTCCTCCCTGTGAGGTGGAACCTCTACATTTCATGTAGATCAGGTCAGAAAAGGCAAGCTGGAGCCGGGTGTATCTCACCTGTTCTGCAATGGAGAGCACAGTAAAGGTTAGAAACCAGAAGAGCAAATTCTGGGTAAGGCTCAACAGCCATGCAGCATGGACTGATACAACATGCTTAGCCCAACCTCCACCTCACAGCAGCCTCCTGTCAGGCAGTAAAAACCTGAAAGTTCTCATGTTCAGCTTTTACAATTTAAATGAGGTTTGGTGCAATTTACATCATGCATCCTGGGTTGTTCTTTTGTTTGCTTGGTGGTGGTGGTGGTGTTTTGATTTATGTTTTTTTTTTAAACTCCCTTTTAAAATTTATTTTTTTCCTTTTCTTTTTAATTTTTTTTTCTTCTTTTTAAATTTTTTTTTTTCCTTTTTGGCTTTACATTTGAAGCATTTTACCTGAAATGTTATTTTCTCATACTAAAAGGCAGAGTAGGGCTAGCTACAGTGCTTTGGAAACATGCATGCTTTTAAGATGAATGCCAATTAGCACCTTCCTATTTTAGGGATTTTGTAATATCTCCTTCCTTTCACCTTTGTACATTGCCTTGTAGCTATTATCCTCACTTTTTTTCTATTGCATTTGATGTCTTACCTAGTTGGGTTGGTTGTTTTTGTTTTTTTTTTCCTGCTGTCTTGTGATTCAAGCATCAAGTGTTTATGGTTTTTGTAGGTCACTTCAATGTTATATTCACACTGGATTCTTCCAGGCAGTCTGTCCTTTGAACAGAAGCAACATCTAGTTCCTTTCTATTCCTTTCCCTTCCCTTTATATTGTCTTATTTGGTTTCCTGAACAGTGTTTCATCTCTCTCTAAGTTTTACTGGAGGATCAGCACTTTGTTATTTATAATCATGTTGTGAACTGGAGGGGGACAGGGATCAACATATAGAATCATAGAATCATAGAATGGTAAGGTTGAAAGGGACCTCAAGGATCATCTAGTTCCAACCCCCTGCCATAGGCCCCACTAGCACAGGTCACTTAAGGCCTCAGCCAACATGACCTTGAACACCTCCAGGGAGGGAGCAGCCACAGCCTCCCTGGGCAACCTGTGCCAGTGTCTCCCTACCCTCACTGGAAAGAACTTCCTTTCTAATACCAAATTTCAATCTCCCCTCTGCCAGTTTAAAACCATTGTCCTGTTATTGCAAGACCTTGGCAATAGTCCCTCCCCAGCCTTCCTGTAGGCCCCCTTCAGATACTGGAAGGCTACTATCAGGTCCCCTCGAAGCCTTCTCTTCTCCAGGCTGCAGAGCCCCAACTCTCTCAGCCTGTCCTCATAGCAGAGCTGCTGCAGCCCTCTGAGCATCTTCATGACCTCCTCTGGACCTGCTCCAACACTCCAATCAATAAAGAAACAGAATATTTCTCTTTGCCAGTGGCACAAATGTAAATGAGTGGTGGCTTGAAGAACAGCAGCCTGAGAAATTGTGTTCTGAATCACAGCAATGATCCAGATAAGTCCTGGTGGAGAGCAAACAGTGCCTTAAGCAACGGTAACTTCCCTGTGTGCTCCCTGGCCTCTCTGTAAAGACCTGCTGCTCTCCAAGCCAAGGGCCAATGTTGGTCCTTATGGACTGCTAAGATAGCAACTGCAGGCACTTGTGGAGCTGGCATCTCAGCCAGAGCTTCCCAAGATGTTGGTCATTTGGTCTTCCCTGATGTCTGAACTGGAGGACTTTGCGTTTGGCTCTGGTCTTGTTGGTGGGGAACAGAGTTTGCATGGCTGCAGAGCGTGGAGACACCTCTGTTCCCTTATTCACGTGTGCTGCTGTGAGGAGGGGAGAGAGCAGATTGGTTTTTACAAGTTTTTTGCAAATCATCAAATCATCATACAGGCTGAGTGGGGGATGGCTGAGAGCAACCCTGAGGAACAGGCCCTGGGGGTGTGGGGTGATGAAAAGCTCAAGCTGAGGCTGCAGTGTGAGTGCAGCCCAGACAGCAACTGTGTGCTGGGCTGCAGCAAGAGCAGTGTGGGCAGCAGGACAAGGGAGGGCATTGTGCCCCTTGGCTCTGCTCTCCTCAGAGCCCACCTGGAGTGCTGTGTGCAGTTCTGGAGCCCCCAGCACAGGAAGGACATGGAAGTGTTGGAGGCAGTGCAGAGGAGGCCACCAAGATGCTGAGAGGGCTGCAGCAACTGTGCTGTGAGGACAGGCTGAGAGAGTTGGGGCTCTGCAGCCTGCAGAAGAGAAGGCTTCCAAGAGACCTTGGAGTAGCCNTTGATCTTTGATCACATTGGGTGATTCTGTGCTCCACAACCTCCCTGGAGGTGTTCAAGGCCAGGTTGGAGGAGGCCTTGAGTGCCCTGTGCTAGTGGGAGGTGTCCCTGCCTATGGCAGGAGTTTGGAACTGGCTGATCTTTGAGGTCCTTTCCAACCTCACCATTCTATGATTCTACGACCTTTCAGACAGCAGTAGGTAACTGCTCTGTAGCACAACACTTGAGTAGCAAACAGGTTGCGGCCAGCTGATGGTGGACAGATGGATGTCTGTGGTGTGGAGATGTGGCACGGAGCTAGCCCAGGAACAAAAGCCTGCACTGCCTCAGCCTGCAGGATTAGCACTGTGATTAGCAGTTAGCTGTCAGGATTAGCACTATGCTAATCATTCCTGTGAGCGTGGATGTCCAATTTGCTCTGATGGCTGCTCAGGGTCAGCACCAGCAGCAGTGTCATCTGCTTTTCACCCTTTGGATGTGGCATATGTGTCCTTTAATTGCCTCAAACCATTTTGTGCTAGGAACTGGGAATGCTGGTAATTGTTTTCCATCAGAAAAAAAGCAAAAGGAGCTGCTCCCAAACTGATCTACCTGGTTTTCTATTAAAAGCAACAAGCATGTTAGCTTCCAGTGTGCTCTAATGGAAACCTTTCTGTGTATCTGATGTGATGTTTCCACAAAGAATTACTGTTACCTTGAACATTATCAAGGCAAAATGAACTCATCATTCCTTAGAGGAATTGACATTAAAATGGAACTATTCCACCCCCATATTGTAAGTAATACAGTAATCTACTCTTCAGAGTCCCTTGGCTTTTTAAACTGTTCCTAACATGTTGTACAATACAATACACTTGATTTAAAAAGAAAAAGAACCCACCACTGTTTCTTGATAAAAACAAGGAGTCTGGTGGAGCTTTTCTGGAATTATATGTTACAAATAAAAGAACAGTAGAATGGCTTAGAGTGGAGGAGAGATTGTCTGCTCCAACCCTCCCTGCCATCTAACAAAGGAGGCATCCACAACTTCCCTGGGCAGCCTGTTCCAGTGTCTCACCACCTTCCTACTGAAGAGCTCCTTCCTCAGCTCCAGTCTAACCCTGCTCTCCTTCAACTTCAAACCATTCCCCCTTGGCCAGTCTCTAGACACCCTGGTGAGAAGTCCCTCTGCAGCCTTCCTGTGGGATCACTTCAGGCACTGGCAGGTAGCTCTAAGGTCCCCCAGGAGCCTTCTCTCCCCCCTCTCCCCCCTCTCCNCAGCTCTGTGTCCTTCTCATGCTGGGGACAGCGGAGCTGGAGGCAGTGTTAGAGGCGAGGTCTCACCAGAGCAGATGAAGGGGCAGAATCCCCTCTCTTGCCCTGCTGCCCACACTCCTCTGGATGCAGCCTAGCACACAGCTGCCTGCTGGGCTGCATGAGGGCACTGCTGGCTCCTGGGGAGCTGCTCATCAATCAATATTCCCAAGGCTCTTGCTTTCTTCAGAGCTACTTTCAGCCCACTCTGCACTCAGCCTGGCTTTGTGCCTGGGCTTGGCCCGATCCAGGTACAGGACCTTGCACTGTGACTTGTTGAACCTTTGTTGGCACTGGTCCACTTCTCAAGCCTCTCAAGGTCCTTCTGAATGGAATCCCTGCCCTTGAGGAAGCTTGACCACATTATAACTGTATTATAAATATAATAAATATAGAATAAGTGTCATAAACATAGTACAAATAATGGGCAGAGTATTCTGCACAGAAAAGCTGGCACAACTCCATCGAGTTCAAAAGAGACTTGGGAATTAGTACCAGAATTTAACAGCCATAGGCACAAGCTGTGGGAGGTCCCACATGTGAAGGCTGGACAGCAGTGTTGAGGTCAGTAAACTGGTTTAGGTTTACCTGGAGAAAAACAATGGCAGATTAGTCTTCTCCAGACAGGAACAAATGATTTCAACTACAACCAATAAGTTCCTTTTAACCAGCTCCAAAGTCTTTAGTGCTGCCTTTCTGCTTCAAAAGAGCAACAAACAGATGCAAACCAATTCAGGAGAGGAACAAATCAGAGAGGAGTGGTTCATTCTGATCGATAAATGTATGAACTTGATGAATATTCTAATGAGCCAAAGCAGGAATATTTCCTTTTGATGCTCTTCAGATGAGGGATGTTGCAGCCAACACCTGCCAAACTATGGTTTGAGGTCAGTTTAAAAGGTAACCTTCTAAAGTTTGATGTCATTTGCTTACTTTTAGGTGAGGGGAAGTGGCAGATTGCCACCGTGGTGTAGCTGAGCCTTGCAGAGAATCATTAATATTTAATCAGTAGAAAACATCAGACATTTTACTCTGCAGAAGAAGAGGCCAAGAGGAGACCTCATTGCTCTCTAGCAGGTTGGGATGAGGTGGAGTTGGTCTCTTCTCCTCAGTATCAGGTGATGGAGTGAGAGGAAATGCCCTGAAATTCTGCCAGGGGAGGTTTAGTTTGGATATTAGGCTAAAATTTCTTTCCAGCAAGAGTGGTCAGGGATGGGAACAGGCTGCCCAGGGAGGTGGTGGAGTCACCATCCCTGCAGGCATTCAAGAAACCTATGGGTCTGGCACGTGGGGACATGGTTTAATGGCCGTGCTGGTCTTAGCTTGATGGTTGGGGCATGGTTTAGTGACTGTGGTAGTGTTAGGCTGACTGTTTGGCTGCCCAGGGAGGTGGTGGAGTCGCTGTCCCTGGAGGTGTTGAAGAAATGAGTATGTGGCACTTTAGGATGTGCTGTAACGGTGGTGGAGGTGTTGGGTAGAAGGTTGGACTTGATGATCTGGGATGTGTTTTCCAACTGTTGTGATTCTGTGATTCCAGGTTCACCTCCTTGATCCAGGTTGGGATCTAGCAGTAGCAGAAGGATTACACTGGAATAAGTGAGCTGTTAAAATCACAAAGGAACTCGGGTGTGAAAGTTCCTTTTCCTCAGGCATTTGGTTTGATGGCAAGGACACCACTGCTTTGTCATTACCAGGATAAGCCTTTGCATTTCCTTCATGTCTTTCACCTCAGGATTTCAAAGCACTTTCCAAATGCAGTGAATGGTGCCTCATGACACCTCTGGAGAGGAGGAGAACGACAAGTCTGGGTTGGGTTGCTTAGGGAGTATTTCTCTTTAATGGAGTTCTGGTTTCTTGGGTGTGGAGCAGGCAGTTTCCAATGTGTTGCCAGGTCAGTGGATTCACACAGCCCTAGGCTGGGTTGGGTTGGAAAGCATCTTAAAGACATTCTAGTTCCAACTCCTCCACCATGGGCAGGGACACCTTCCACTAGACCTTATCCAGCCTGGCCTTGGAGACCTCCAGGGAGGAGCCAGCTACAGCTTTCAATTCATTTTGTATTATCTTTGGTACTCATCCATTTTCTTGGGGTGGATCTTCTTCCTGCAGTGATCCTCCTCCTGCAGGGGCCTCCTCCTGCAGGGGCCTCCTCCTGCAGTGATCCTCCTCCTGCAGGGAGCCTCCTCCTGCAGTGATCCTCCTCCTTCAGGGAGCCTCCTCCTGCAGGGATCCTCCTCCTGCAGGGATCCTCCTCCTGCAGGGGGCCTCCTCCTGCAGTGATCCTCCTCCTGCAGTGAGCCTCCTCCTGCAGGGAGCCTCCTCCTGCAGTGATCCTCCTCCTGCAGGGGCCTCCTCCTGCAGGGGCCTCCTCCTGCAGGGGCCTCCTCCTGCAGGGGCCTCCTCCTGCAGGGGCCTCCTCCTGCAGGGGCCTCCTCCTGCAGGGGCCTCCTCCTGCAGGGGCCTCCTCCTGCAGGGGCCTCCTCCTGCAGGGGCCTCCTCCTGCAGGGGCCTCCTCCTGCAGGGGCCTCCTCCTGCAGGGGCCTCCTCCTGCAGGGGCCTCCTCCTGCAGGGGCCTCCTCCTGCAGGGGCCTCCTCCTGCAGGGGCCTCCTCCTGCAGGGGCCTCCTCCTGCAGGGGCCTCCTCCTGCAGGGGCCTCCTCCTGCAGGGGCCTCCTCCTGCAGGGGCCTCCTCCTGCAGGGGCCTCCTCCTGCAGGGGCCTCCTCCTGCAGGGGCCTCCTCCTGCAGGGGCCTCCTCCTGCAGGGGCCTCCTCCTGCAGGGGCCTCCTCCTGCAGGGGCCTCCTCCTGCAGGGGCCTCCTCCTGCAGGGGCCTCCTCCTGCAGGGGCCTCCTCCTGCAGGGGCCTCCTCCTGCAGGGGCCTCCTCCTGCAGGGGCCTCCTCCTGCAGGGGCCTCCTCCTGCAGGGGCCTCCTCCTGCAGGGGCCTCCTCCTGCAGGGGCCTCCTCCTGCAGGGGCCTCCTCCTGCAGGGGCCTCCTCCTGCAGGGGCCTCCTCCTGCAGGGGCCTCCTCCTGCAGGGGCCTCCTCCTGCAGGGGCCTCCTCCTGCAGGGGCCTCCTCCTGCAGGGGCCTCCTCCTGCAGGGGCCTCCTCCTGCAGGGGCCTCCTCCTGCAGGGGCCTCCTCCTGCAGGGGCCTCCTCCTGCAGGGGCCTCCTCCTGCAGGGGCCTCCTCCTGCAGTGATCCTCCTCCTGCAGGGAGCCTCCTCCTTCAGGGATCCTCTTCCTGCAGGGATCCTTCTCATGTAGGTATCCTCTTCCTGCAGGGTTCCTCCTCCTGCAGCCACCAATACTATTAGGAATCTGGTCAGCTCTGCTGGGTTTGTTTTTCTCTCTGCTTGCCACTGCCAGCATTTAAATGACATTTTCAAGAAATGGTTTGGCACCTCTCTTTGTTCTGACCACGAGTTCTTCACCTTTGGGAGGAAACCCTCCAGGGAGGAAGCAACCACAACTTTCAACTCATTTTTGTATTACCTTCATTACTCTTCCATTTTCTTGTGGTGTAACTCTCTTAGGCACTGAGATAAAGTTTCTTAGCTCTCAGCTCTGCTGTTTTCCTGGCAGCACGGAGCACAGGTCACCAGGGCAGTTAATGCTTTCCTGTGCTTTGCAGAACTGTTTGTGTATTTGGGGCAAACATCTATTTTGGATGTATGGATTGAGCTCTTTTTCTTGGTTTTTGTTTGTTTGTTTGTTTTCCTGAGTATCCCTACCCAGATTACAGAACAATACAAGCAGTCCATTATGCAACTACAAAGCAATGCTTAATGCACACTTAATTTTCCTCTTCTTTCCTCTGCATTTCCATGGTTTTTCTAGTTATATAACATTCCCTTAAGCATAGATTACCTTTGCTATCCAATCAGGTTCTCAGATGTGGGCTTTGAAGCACATTGATTACAATACAGTATTTTGATGGCAAATGAGGCTCACCTCTGGATTCCACCCAGAAAATGCATAATGGTGTAAGGGTTTCGTTATCTTAAACACTGCACTGCTTTTAATAGAACTCCACTTAACCATCTTCATCAGTCATCAGATGTCCTACAGTCTGCACTGTGGATGACTTGAAATCAATTACAGAGTGGCCCAGATTAGAAAGGACCTTTAGAGATCTTCTATTCCAACCTCCCTGCCACGAGCAGGGACATCTTTCAACTAGAATCAGCTGCTCAAGGCTTCATCCAGCCTGGCTTTGAACATCCCAACAAAGGAGGCAGCCACAGCCTCTCTGGGCAGCCTGTTACAGAGTCTCTCCACCCTCTACTGAAGAACTTCTTCCTCAACTCCAGTTTAACCCTGCTCTGCCTCAGCTTCAACCCATTCCCCCTCACCCAGACCCCCTCATGAACAGTCCTTCTGCAGCCTTCCTGTAGGATCCCTTCAGCTATTGGAAGGCAGCTCCAAGGTGCCTCTGGAGTCTTCCTACAAACCCTTGTCAATAGTCCCTCCCCAGCCTTCCTGTAGGCCCCTTCAGATACTGGAAGGCTACTCCAGAGTCTCCTCCAAGCCTTCTCTTCTCCAGGCTGCACACTCCCAGCTTCCTCAGCCTGTCCTCATAGCAGAGCTGTTCTTGCCCTTGGATCATCTTTGTGGCCTCTTCTGGAGTCCTTCCAACATCTCTGTGTCCTTATGACAGGGAGACCAGAACTGGAAGCAGTATTCAAGGTAAGGTCTCAGCAGAGCAGAGTAAGGGGAGGCTGTGTTCTCAGACGTGATTAGAGCATTATAAATATTTGCTTTTACACATTTTAAGTGCTCTTTTATTTCACATTTCATTGCCTTTTACATATGTATGAAGCTTGATGCAAATGAGCTGGTTTAGGTTTTGCTTTTTTTGTTTGTTTTTTTGTTTGTTTGGTTTTTTTTTTCCCTGGGAAGCTGTAAATTATATATTAAAAAAAAAAAAATTAGTTATCCAGGATACATTGTCAAGAGAACTTATCCATAAGCTCCTGGGGGCCAAAGCCATAGAAGTGGTTTATTATCAAACCAGTGAACTTTGCAATTTGAGAGTTCAGCAGAATATTTCTGTGCACACCATTATCCCATCAATTGATGCACTCCTAGGTGTGCTCAGAAAACTCACTTAAACCCAGCAGAGAAATGAATTTGGCCATTTTGTTAGCTGAATGAAACAATTCAAACGTTGATTTTAAATTTGTAAAAAATATTTTCTTATTTTATTTTATGCTTAATATCTTTTATTTTTTAAGATATTTGTTTAAAAGTATTATTTTAAAATTTATTTTATTAATTCTTATTATTTTATAATTTTTACATTTTGTTTGGCTTTTTACTTTATTTTAATTTTAAAATATTTTATTATTTTATAATGTTTATTTTTTTAAATTATTTTTACTTTATCTGCTTTAATTTTAAAAATTATTTTATTATTTTAAGATTTTATTTTATTTTTTTTAATTTTGTATATTTAAATTGTATTATTTTATACTTTTAAAATTTTTTATTTTA
>VWZE01014147.1:0-35134 GCA_013396675.1 Eubucco bourcierii
GTTGGTATAGCCCGGTTTTTGCAGGTATTTTCCTTCTTCCAATCCCCACCATGCTGGGATTCTGGCATTCAGTGAAGAGAAGGACTTCCAGTTAAGTGACTTCCCCCCTGTACTCAGCACTGGTGAGGCCACACCTTGAGTACTGGGTTCTGGAGAAAAGGAGGTTGAGGAGAGACCTCATTGCTCTCTATAAATACCTGAAAGGAGGTTGTAGGGGGTGGGGTATGGGGAGTGGCAGAGTTTGCTCTTTTCAACCAAATAACAATTAATAGGGCAAGAGGAAACAGCCTCAAGTTGCACCAAGGGAAGTTTAGGTTGGGTATTAGCAAGAATTTCTTCACTGAAAGGATTATCAAGCATTGGAACACCTTGCCCAGGGAAGTGGTGGAGTCACCATCCCTGGAGGTATTTAAGAGTTATGTAAATATAGTAGTTATGGATATGGTTTAGTCAAGGGATTGTCAGTGTTAAGCTAATGATTGGACACAATGATCTTAAAGGTCTTTTCCAATTTAGGCAAATCTGTGATCTCTAGAGGTCGCCTCCAACCCTTATTGTTCTATGGTAATTCCATAAATTCTTCACCCCTTCCGTGGATGGTTTGAAATATAATAGAGGAGCCTGAAAAGGTCAAACCACCTTCTGGGTTCTAAGCAACATTTTCTGAATAACCTTCCTTAGAATGGCGGAACAAGCATCACTGAAATTGTTGGGGGTTTCTGTTTTACCAGTAACCAGGACTATGATCAAGAAACATGATTCCATTGCAACGAATGACACTAGGACTGTGAGTAGCGAAAAGAATCCCCAAAAGAAAAGGCTTTGTACACCCCATGAAATGAAAAATTGTATTGTCATTGCATACATGTGCATGTTTGAAAACAGCATTAGTTTCCTATTCATGTCCAGAGAAGGAGGTGCTCTGTGGTTTGCATGACTTGGGAGAAGCTCTGTGAGTGATATATCACAAAGTTTTGAAATGACTCAACAGCACAGAAGAAGATGTCCCATCGTGTTCAGTCATTTCAAATGGAAGTCAATGCAGTGTATTAAAAACCGTCACTGCCTCTGTAAAATTTGCACTTCTCCACAGGACATGTATAGGAGGAATGAAGGTAAAGGCTGGAGATCACTAGTACAAAAAAACTCAAACATCATCTGACACATAAATAGCTAATGGTTGAATTGCTATCTGTAACTCAACAGCAGCAAATCACTGATCCTTGTTTTTCTTTATTATGATGAATAGCTGCTGTGTTTGGATAAATGGAATTAACTTTGCCAGGATTTCCTATAAGCCCTTTCTTATTGGGTTGATACTGTAAGGGAAAAATCTTACCACTAGGAATTAAGAGCTCAAGCTGTGTCAGGGCTTAAATGCATTCAAATCATACCTGCTGCACTACTATCGGAACAACCTACTGTGAGAGCAGATAACCTGCTTCGGGCAATGGACACCTAAAGACCTCATGGTCTGCTGGCAAAGTCCAATCAGTCCTGCAGTTTAGGGGAGGCTTGCAAATGCTAATTCAACGCCGAGGTTTGTTATGCAAGCATTCAAGAAGCAGCTTCACTGCTTCAAGGCTTTTTGGGCAGAACATGCTTATGTCTGAAAGGACTCTGTTGACTGGAGCTCCACCAGCCTGGCACTGAGAGCAAAGAAAGTAGAGGCAGAACTTTGGAGCCTGGCTGAGCTGGTGTGCTCCTTCTGTGTAGCGTTGCTGTGGCTGTACTGCCTGGATGGATTGAAAGTGGGGAAAAGACTCTGCTACCACCACCCCAGATTATCCACTAAGGTCTTTCACCAGTATGCTGCAATGCTTCATATGCTAGGAGTATTGGTAGATTTGTAGACTGGCCTAGGAATCAGACCTTCTCCTTTCCCCCTTTTCTCTCCTTCCCCCTTTTCTCTGGATTAAGGATAAGAAACACTGATTCATCCCTGAAGAAGACTCTTGGGGGATCTAATTTGCCATGTTTTATACACAGATGTAACTGTTGCTAGAAACTTAATTCTAGTGGTGATTTTTCCAACACAAAAAAGGACATGGAACTGTTAGAGAGGGTCCGGAGAAGGCCATGAAGATGATCAGAGGGCTGGAGCAGCTCTGCTATGCAGACAGGCTGAGAGAGTTGGGGTTGTTTAGTCTGGAGAAGAGAAGTGAGAGCAGCTTTCCAGTATTTGAAGTGGACTACAGAAGAGCTGGAGATGGACTTTTGGCAAAGGCATGGAATGACAGGACGAGCGGTAATGGCTTCAGACTGGAAGAGGCTAGATTTAAATTAGACACTAGGAAGAAATTCTTCCCCATGAAGGTGGTGAGGCACTGGAACAGGCTGCCCAGAGAGACTCTGAAGGCTCCAAGGCTGGAAGTGCTAAAAACCAGGTTGGATGAGGTCTTGGACAACTTTTTCTACTGGAAGGTGACCCTGCCCATGGCAAGGTTTAGAACTAGATGATCTTTAACTTGTCTTTCAATCCAAACCATTTTGTGATTCTTTGACCTGCCCTATTCACGAGATCTTTACAGTCTTATCAGTAACTGAGCAATGTCTTAAAATAGGGATTCTTTGGCTGGTTGAACACTCCCATTTTAAGCTATTTTGGGATCAATAATACAATCTTTTTCCTTTACAGTGTAGTTGCTGAAATTCCGTGTATCAGCCAAGATATTAAAAAAGATATATCTAATTCAGTAGCTGATGGATATGATACATATGTCAGATTCATGGAAAATAAATACTTGCATCACAAGAAAGAAAAATAATGTTTTCTGCTCCCAAACAAGAGTCTGTCTTGTTGAAACCTTTGAGCAACCACTCCACTTTGACTGTGTATGTTCCTTTCTTCTTTGATCACTTCATTAGAGATTACTGATTTGATCTATTTTTTCTGGCATTAAGATCTCAAGTTGTGCTTTACAAAGACTCCTCAGAAAGGAGAAAAAGGGAAATTACAAAGAAAGAAAATGCTGAAAGTTCTCCTGCCACTGTGAGGTGAAGCAAAGGAACTTGATTATGCCAGTTTGTCATAGAATGTCTTGAATTGAAAGGGACCTTACAGATCATCTAGTTGCCATGGGCAGGGACACTTCTCACTAGACCAGATTGCTCAAATCCTCATCCAGTCTGGTCTCAAACACTTCCAGGCATGAGACATCCACAACTTCTCTGTGCAATCCCTTCCAGTGTTTCACCACTCTAATAGTACTGATTTTTTTTCCAAATCTCTAATCTAAATCTACCCTGCTCTAGTTCAAAACCGTTGCTACTTTTTTCCAGAACCAAATTTTTTTTTTCTGGTGGCAAAACACAGACCTGCAGAAATCAAGTGCTGAACTTCTCAGGAGGTTGGTCTTGCCTAACAACGATGCATGCCATTCATGCTCCTCTACAAACACTGTACCATGTTTGTGCTGATGCTTTCTGGGAAGGAAAAGATCCAAGATTACTCTCTTGATTCAGAAAAATCATTGCATCCTGCTAAAATTCCTTACATCATTGCATAACTGCTCGCCTCTGCCAACAGGACAATATATGGGCTCTTCCCAAACTGCAGGGAACAAATTCCTCTTCCCCTTCCTTTATTGGGTCTTTTTTCCCCCATTACTCACAACCATGTATTAATTCTTATTCTCCCTTACCACATTTTAAGTTAGCATAGTAATTTATTTTCTCAGTGACTTTAACTCTCAAATCAAACTTTTACTGCTGGTTCTGTCACCAGAGTTTGTCCTCCCACCCCATAACTCAAATTAAATGGAAAAAAATAGCATTCACAGAGAGCTCAGGTATTACAGCAGCCTGCTTCCCTCTCTCTGAGGCAGAATGAAAGAAATTACAAACCCATTAGCCTGGAATAGCCAAGTTCTGAATAAAAGGATTGGCAAATAGCACAATTTCACAGCACTTGAGTCAAGTTCCCATAGCACCTCTGCAGACTAATTTCTCCAAAGAGCTTTTTACTCTTATCATTCTCAATCACATTTACAATCGTTGTTGAAGTCGGTTTTTGTTTTCCTACCATGTCACTAAAAAAAACCCCTTTCCTCCTCCTTGGGGAAGCCCTGCTAGCAATTTCCCACTGTTTCAGAAGGAAAAGGGGAAGAAAACAGGCAAGATGTGATATAGAAAAAGATGCAAATTGCTGGATAGCAATTTCTGGCAGTTGACCCCATGCTATAAGATGAACTCATGTTCACTGAAAGGCCAAGTTCTAGTTAGATCCTCTGTTTGCTCTTCACACTGCTCTTCTCCATATTTGTTCCAATCCTGGTGGAGTTGTCTTGACTCTGATGGAGCAGAGTTACATACTTAGAGGATCAGTCACATTTTTGTCTTTGGTATTTCCTAAGGGATGGTTTGTCCCTTTGGGCTTTCTGAGTTCTTACTTCAAGGACAAAGTTTCATGAGGCAGTATGCAATACTAATCTATGAAATATCAAGAAAGTTTGAATGAAAAAACTTTAAAGTGGACAAGTGACACTGGAACACTGAATTCCTAGTGAATGGCAGCTAACTGGTCTGGGAAACCTTTTGCTTCAATGTTGTCATCTCAGGCTCAGGGAAAAGTGACTTGAAAGCTGCCTGGCAGAAAAGAATCTGGGAGTGCTGGTGGACAGCCAGATGGAGATGAGCCAGCAGTGTGTTCAGGTGGCCAAGAAGTCCACCAGCATCCTGGCCTGGATCAGCAATAATGTGGCCAGCAGGACCAGGGAAGTGATCATGCCCCTGTACTCAGCACTGGTGCATCTGCACCTCGAATGTGGTGTTAGTTTGGGGGTCTCAGTATAAGAGAGACATTGAAGTGCTAAAGCAGGTCCAGAAAATGGCAGCAAAGCTGGTGAAGGGTCTGGAGAACAGGTCTGGTGAGGAGCAGCTGAGGGAACTGGGGTTGTTTAGTCTGGAAATTTGGAGGATGAGGGAAGACCTTGCTCTCTACAACTCACTGAAAGGAGGTTGAAGCCAGGTGAGCGTTGGTCTCCTCTCCCTAATTGTAGGTGATAGGACAAGCGGAAATGGCCTCAGGTTCTGCTAGGAGAGGTTTCAATTGGAGATTAGGGAAAAAACTCTGTACTGAAAGAGGAAAAGAACAGGTTTCCTAGAGAGGTGGTTGAATCACCACCTCTGGAGGTGTTCACAAAGTCTGTAAACATGGCACCTTGTGATATGGTTTAGTGGGGATGGTGATGTTGGATTGATAGTTGGACTTGATGATATCTTTTCCAACCTTACTGATTCTGAATCTTCTCAAGAGGATGCTGTCATCTTTGCCAATTTGCTCTAGGTGGGTAGTTCCCCAGCAAGTTCCTGATTGGCCTGTGTTGCTCACACAGCACAAAGGAAGAATTTGTCAGTCTTGCCTTCTCCCTTAGCTTAGCAGCTGGCCCTAGTGATCAAGCCTATTGCTTTGATGCTCTTAGCTGGTTGCACTGACTTGCTAAACTAGAAGCTTACATGAGCACCTCCTACTCTGTAATACACTCCCTCAAATCACATCACCACCACATTAATGCAGAGCAATGCCTGGAGCTAGCTCATACTCATTTATACTTTATAGGTGTTGAGAACTAATCCAAAAGCATGAGAGGTATATGAGAGCTGAAATGCTTCTTACACCAGATAAGAGAATCACTGAGCTGACCCATTAACCATGGGTGTGCAGTATCCTTCTGGATACTTGCTTGGTGCAATGGACAAGGGGAGTGAGAAGGGAGCTAGGATGAGAGTGACTACAGGAGGAAGTGAGGATGTTCACCTGAAATGTAGAAGTCACAGAGGGACCTGACACACCAGCATATAAACTGTGAATGTTTCCACCATGCTGTCAGCTCCAAGCTGATGCTGTATCCCTGGGTAGCAGTTTTCCCTCTGGTGCTCTGCATGCTGCCAAAGAAATTGAAGAGCCATATTCATCTCTGGAGAAATATTTTGTCCACCCCCTTACATGCAAGCAGCCAATGATCACATCCATGTCATGCTGCCCTTTTCCTTACTGGGGAAGCATGCTGGGAAGTGTGCTAGGGACTCTTCTCACCACTGGAGCCCTGCTGAGTGATCCAGCCTCTCAGAGGCACTGGCCAGGAGAAATTCCAATTAGTCCACCTGCCAAAGGCAACACAGAACTGCTAGGTGTGATCAAGCAGGGTGAGAGTAGGAGCAAGACAAGCCAGGCTTTCACAGAGGTGTGGGAAATGCTGCTCTCCCACTCTGCTTGATTCATATCAGACTCTATTAGAAAAGGCATTACTCATCAGGCAAATCCCCAGGCTACTAATTGAAGAGAGTGAGCAAAACTGGTTTTCTTCACAGCTTCTGCAAGCACAGAAATTCCCTTGTATATACAAAATATACCCACGGGAGCAGAATGTGAACTGTGGCCATTTACACAGGAAAACCAGATCACAGAATCATAGAATCATTAAAGTTGGAAAAGACCTCCAAGATCACCGAATTCAACCAACACTGCCATGGCTGCTAAACCATGTCTCAAAGTGTCATGTCTGCACATTTTTTAACAACCCCAGGGATGGTGACTCCACCATCTCCCTGGAAAGCTTGTTCCAATACCTGACCACTCTTTCAGTAAAGGAATTTTCCTTCTAATATCCAGTATAAACCTCCTCTGGTGCAACTTGAGGTCATTTCCTCTCTCCCTATGCCTTCTTACTTGGGAAAAGAACCTGCCTGGCTCCAACCTCCTTTCGGGAGTTAAAGAGAACCATGAGGTCTCCCCTCAGCCTCTTTTTCTCCAGACTAAACAACCCCAGTTCCAACAGCTGCTCCTCACCAGATCTGTTCTCCAAGTCCTTCACCAACTTCATTGCCTTTTTCAGACCATTGAACAACCTATTCAACTGCAAACTCTCTCTGCTCTTGCAAGCAACAAACTTTAGCTATCCAGCAGGAATGTAATCCGTGTAAAAAAAAATGGAAGTGTAAAGTGCTGATGGGGCAAGCAGCACTGAGCCAGCACTTACTTCCCTTCCTTTGGATTTAGCAGCTGTCACCTTGTCCTGCTGCAGGAGGATTTAAAGAGGAAAATCAGTTTGGTTAACCTTTTCTTCCAGTAGAATTTCTGAGAACTCCATCAAGAAAAGTCTGCAGGCAGGAGGAGAAAGATGACTTTCTCCTAATTTGAAGACTCTACATTTGTGACTGACAGTTCACTCCCAAGTGAAGCAGACTGATCAGCAAGTTCAGGAGTCTTGCTTTCACTCATGCGAAAGGAAAACAGCACAGCTAGCGCTTTCCAGATTCAAACTGCTTTTAGCAGGGTCTCTACTTTCACATGGTGCCCCACAGAGCATCCAAATTACTTTTGGGATTTGTTCTGCATTTTGCAGTATTCATAGCATGGCCATGAGGATGCTGAGGGGTCTGGAGCACTGCTCTTGTGAGGAGAGGCTGAGAGACTCAGGGGTGGTTAGTCTGGAGAAGAGCAGACTGAGAGGGGGTATTATCAGTGCTGATAAATAGCTGAAGGGTGGAGGCAAGAGGATGGAACCAGTCTGTTTTCAGTGGTGGGACAGAGGGCAATGGGCACAAATCTTAACTCAGGAAATTCCATCTAAACATGAGGAGAATTTCTTTGCTATGAGGGCGACAGAGCACTGGACCACACTGCCCAGGGAGGTTGTAGAGTGTCCTTCTCTGGAGACTTTCAAAGCCTCCCTGGACGTGTTCCAGTGCAACCTGCTCTGGGTGACTCCACAGGTACTGGAGTAGATGATCTCCAGATGTCCCTTCCAGCCCCTACAATTCTATGATTCTGTGACTGACCATACTGCTATGAAAGAGCAGGACTGCAGCCTAACTTCATCCAGCAAGAGGCTGGGTGGGTGCCAGGCATTCCATGCAGGCTGGTTCCATGGCAGGTTTTTTCTCATGCAGGGTTGTGGCTGCACTGCCTGTGAGCATTGGTGTCATTGTGGAGACCTGCAGCTTAGATGGGAAGCCTTCTGAAGGAGAAAACCTTCAGGTCTCCAACTCAGGTCCCTCCATCACCATGTGCCTACCCCTTATTCCAAGGGACTACAGGAAAGCAAGGAAACCCTGTGGGCTTTTACCCACACAAATCCACAGGTGCCACCCACTCCCAGTGCTTCTCAGCCCACATCTCTGCACTGCACAGCAGACAGTGAGAAGGAAGAGTGAAGAACTTCAGCACACAGCATCCATTGCTCTTATTTTTTAATCTCCATACACACACATTTGCTATCCACTCATTTGCAGTCACTTGGTAACTTGCCCCTCATTCCAGATCTCTTACCTAGAGAGCAGGGATGTCAGTGAACAGGAAGGTTTTTCCCCCTTGTCGATGTGCCTGAGAGCATTGTCAAACAGGTATTTTTTGCCTGGAAGCTACACAACTTTTAGCAGCCAGGCATTAGCCCAGGAATTTCCTCTCCCAGCTTTTGCACATTACCTAACTGCAGGCTTTGCTTGTGGATCCCAGAGTGCCAAGCTGTACAGGAGAAGCATGCTCAGAATGACAACTCATCCACACCTTCCACAGGACTGGTTCATTATAACACAGTGCTCCTGAGGGAACCCTCTTGCTTTCTTCTTTGCTTCAAATTACCTCCAGAAATCCTCAGAAAGGCTTACTTGTGACAGAAGAAAAGGAATATGTAAGAGAAAACACCCCTTCCTCCCTGCCATGTTCCTGCTGAATATCCATGTTTCCTTCCATCAGGGCTAACTTTCCACATGAATAACACAGAATCATTTGGGTTGGAAAAGACCTTTCAGATCATCAAGTCCAACCACTGCATAAGCCTACCAAACCTGGTGCTGACCCATGTCCCTCAGCACCACATCTCTGCCTCTTTGAAACACCTCTGATTTGATCACCTCCCTGGGAAGCCTGTGCCACTCTTTGAGAACCCTTTCAGTCAAGAAGTTTCTTCTGATGTGCAACCTAAACCTTCCCTTTGCATATTCAAAATCTCATACAACAACCCTTGTCCAGAGCCTGAGGAAGTATTAGCTCATCTTGCAACTAACTATCATGAGATAGGGTACAAAATTACATTAAGGTAGGCAAATTAAAACCCTTTAGATAGGTACTCCAGATGCTTGTAGCTGGTCTCCAAATGGAGAGCTATCAGGCTAAGTGAGGACATCCATATGAAGTCCTGAGTGTCAAGAATTTTGTTAGAAGGGGGGTCAATGCTTAAAGAGTAAGTCACACAAATCCTATAATCTTGTGCTACTGCCTAACTATGCCACTGAGATTTTCATTTTGGGTCTTTGAAAACAAGTTTAAGAAGTGCTGATGCAATTGTTACTCCAGAGTTTAGGATTCATAAATAAGTCCTGATAGTGCAATATGTCTCTTTTTAAGGAAAATATTGGCTTCCATTCTGCCATTTACATGACCAGTGGAGACATTACTTTTGGTTAAAATACCTAAATATTTTCTTTTAGGTCTTGCCCTCTGTTGGCTGGGGAAGCCTTCCCAGTTAGTAATAACTGTGATCATACTCATCTCAAGCTGCGACTGTGGAAGATACTTAAAGAGAGAACTGGTGAGTCACTCTTAATTCAAGAGAGATGTTGAGGTGCTGGAACATGTCCAGAGAAGGGTGATGAAGCTGGTGAGGGGCCTGGAGCACAGCCCTGTGGGAGGCGGGGAGGATGAGGGAGCTGAGGTTGTTTAGCCTGGAAAAGAGGAGGCTCAGGGGTGACCTCATTGCTGTCTACAACTACCTGAAAGGAGGTTGTAGCCAGGTGGGGTTGGTCTCTTCTCCCAGGCAACCAGCAAAAGAACAAGGAGACTCAGTCTGAAGTTGTGCCGGGGGAGGTATATGCTGGATGTTAGGAGGACGTTCTTCACAGAGAGAGTGATTGGTGTTGGAATGGGCTGCCAGGGAGGTGGTGGAGTCACCATCCCTGGAGGTGTTCAAGAAAAGACTGGATGAGGCAATTAGTGCTGTGGTCTAGTTGATTGGATAGGTCTGGGTGATAGGTTGGACTGGATGATCTTGGAGGTGTCATCCAACCTGGTTGATTGTATGATTCTTGATCGCTGCTTTCTAAAGTGAAAGTTTTATAGCTCAATTTGACTTTGTTATCCTAAGCATTCCTCCCTCTACTGAAGTGTAAGACCTGCAAAATACATGTCACCAAACAGTATAAAGTCTCAACGAGTTAAAAAAGGACTACTTGTGCTACGTTTGCACTATTTATGAACACTGCTGTGGGTGTCAGTAGGAACAAGGAAGTGTGACTTGGTATAGCTCAACCAAACAATATGCAGGACTGGAAATTTCACAATTGTAGCTCTTGTAAATAATTATGAAAGTTAGTGGATAGTATCACCTTACTTTTTGGAACACCTTAAAGGCATCTAAGTGGAGTGTGCCAACAAAAGGAGTAATCAATAATGAAACAAAGAGGTGGTCAGGCATTGGAACAGGCTGCTCCTAGTGCTTCATACTATCACTGGCTTAGACAGAAGAAGAGGAGAAAGTGAATGGAAAAAAGGACATTGCAAAAACTCCACACTGTTGAGAGCAATTATGAGACTCCTAGAGAGCCTTGTGCTGCTTGGACTTACTGAAGCTGTGCACAGCAGGAGCTCACTCCTTTAAAAGATGGGAATCCTCTTCCCATGGAGGAGCAAAGCGTGGCAGCAGTCCCTGCTGGGGTACTTACGGTTAGATGTATCGTATCTGCATTTGCAAAAAGGCTTCTAGGAAAGACTGGCCTGGGTAATGATGACAACTTGTTTGCCTTCTCCCAATTACCCAAATATGTTTTCTGCTTTATACCTGAAGTTGGGTTGTTTGGTTTTTTTCCAGCACTTTAGTGGTTTTATTTTATAGAACCATTAAGGTTATAAAAGGCCTCTAAGATCATCAAAACCAAACATAAGCCCAGCACTATCATGCACATTAAACTGTCTCCCAAAATGCGAAGACCATACATTTTTGAACACCTTCAGGGATGGTGACCTCACCACCTCCCTGGGCAGCCTGTTCCAATGCCTGATCACTCTTTCTGTAAAGAAACTTTTGCTAATATCCAATCTAAACCTCCCCTGGCACACTTGAAGCCATTTCCTCTTCCATCTTTTAGATCCTCTAGCTCATTAGCATTACTCTGCTGTGGGAGGTGAAATGGAAAATAAGCTTTTCCTTGCCCATTTTTTGATGGCTTCTTCATTAGACCCTCCCTGTGGTGTTGTGTAACATCTTTCTTGATGATCTTGATGAAGACACAGTGTGTCATCAGTAAATTTGCAGATGACGCCAAGTTAGGTGAGAGTGTTAATCTGCACAAGGGTAGAGAGGCCCTGCAGAAGGACTTGGATAGATGTGGTCCATGGGCCAACATTAACGGGATGAACTTCAACAAGGACAATTGCCAGGTCCTGCAGTTGGGTCATAACAACCCCAAGCAATGCTACAGGCGTGGGACAGTATGGTTGGAGAGCTATCTGGCAGAAAGGGGCACGGGAATTACAATTGACAAGCAACTGAATATGAGCAAGCAGTGTGCCCAAGTGGCAAAGAAAGCCAATAGCATCCTGGCTTGGATTAGAAATGCTGTATCCAGCAGGAGCAGGGAGGTGATCCCCTTATACTCTGCTCTGGTGAGGCCATATCGCGAGTATTGTGTTCAGGTTTGGGCACCTCACTACAAGAGAGATGTGGAGGTGCTGGAGAGAGTGCAGAGGAGGGTAAGGAAGTTGTGAAGAGTCTGGAAAATAAATCTTACGAGGAGAGACTGAGATGGTTAGTTTGGAAAAGAGGAGACTGAGGGGAAACTCATCACTGTCTACAGTTACCTTAAAGGATATTGTGGAGAGGTTGGTTCTGGTCTCTGCTCACAGGTAAATGGCAATAGAACAAGAGGGAATGGCCTCAAGCTGTGTCTGGGCAGGTTTAGACTGGGCATTAGGGAAAAAAAAAAATCATGGGAAGAGTGGTCAGGCATTGGAATGGGCTGCCCAGGGATGTGGTTGAGTCACCAACCCTGGATCCGTTTAAAGGTTGTTTGGATATGTGCACGAGGATATGGTTTAGGGTGAACCTTGTAGAGTAGGATTATTGGTTGGACTTGGTGATCCTTTTCCAACCTGAACATTTCTGTGATTCTGTGTGATGCTTAGAGACAGACATGTCTCTGTGCAGCTCTCCAGGACAGTACACAGCTTTAACACAGCAGCCACTTCCTTCACTGCAACAAATTACTCATTTCTTCTGCTTGGAGCACACCCCTTTGCCTCACTTGCCACTGCACAGAGAGGGGCCACATCTTAAGGTTGCACAACAGCCATGTCTTGTCCAGGCAGTTCAAGAAGCATGCAGCCTCTGGATGCTGGAGAACCAACTCATGTTGCCCATCATCTCCTATGACAGCAGGAATGAACAGTCTAGCAAAGGAAGATTGAATCTTCCTACAGCTGCAAGAAAGCCAGAAACCAGTGCCAAGGCTGTGATTCCTTGGTAGCTGTTTACTGGGGGGTTCTACCCAATCTGCTCAGAATGAGCAAGCCAAGCGTTCCCAGCATCTCTATCCAAATCCATACAAGACACTGCACACAACGATCTTGGCCAACTGCCACATCTCATTTCTTGTATTCTTCTTTTGCTTGAAGGAACAGATTTCATCTCTCTTAATTCACACAAGTCTAGGACCAAACAGAGAACATGTCAGCCAAAGAGACAAATATGGCATAGGAGCAACTTTGGACATTAGGAAGAAATTATTTTCTATGAGGGTGGTGGAACAATGGAACAGGTTGCCTGGGGAAGTGGTGGAGGCCTCATCACTGAAGACATTCGAAGGCAGGCTTGATGGGGCTTTGAGCAACCTGATCTAGATGGTCATGTCCCTGCTTGCTGCAGTGAGGTTGGACTAGATGACCTGTCTTCCAATCTAGTGCTTGCTTTGATTTTATCATTCTACGATATATTCTGGAGCTTGTTCCCTGGCTGTAGTTATACTTAAAGATGCTTAACTCATGCAAATTCTAGTTCTGCCCCTCAAGACTTATCAGACTGATGGTTTTGTACCAACAGAGCTGGCCACAGTGGTGGGAAGTGGGGTTGGAGTTCATGGAGGTACTCAGCTAGAACCAAGACCTTAAACTGGAGTCTTTGTAGTTTTCCAGATTTCCTCTTGGATGCCCCATCAGCTGAAAGCAGCAGACGTTTCTAGGAATCCAAGCTGCCTGTATGTGTCCTCTTTTTCTGTTTTAAATAAGCCCTGTGAAGAACGTGACCATCTACACTATCCTCCACATACTAACAGCATTAGCAGACACCCCCCCAAATTGCATCTAATAGCCTCACCCACTCTGCACGGGTGAGTTGAGGCCCTCTTCTGACAACCTAAGGCCAGCTGTGCAGGGCAAGCTGGGGGTCAGAAGTCCTGCTAAGAGCAGACCCTAGACTTCACCTCATGGCTAGCCCACTGACCAAGGCTGATTGAGTCTTCTCCAGGCTCCCAGGAGGAGTGACTCTGTGCGGGAGTCACTGCTCACAGACAAGGCTAGAGACCCCCTGGGATGGGACTGTGGAAGGGTAGACACAGCACATCTCCTGCAGATACACTCTGTCTAGATTTTGTGTGTGGCTCCAGGACTCACGCTTGCATCATCATTCCACTTGCCAGAGGAGCAAACAAGGTGATGTTCACTTGGGGCTTGCAAAAGCTCTGCTTGAAGCAACAGCTAAGTGAGCTATGCTTGAAGTGACGTAATGTGCTTCAGCCCCAAACTCCACAGGTGTCAGCAGTCGTGAATTAACCTGTCAAATGGCACAGGGTTGCATTCATGAAACACACAACCCTCTGAAGCGATAACAGCCCTGAGCTGCTTTTATCTCCCTAGACCTAGTCTCTGTTACACAACACAAAAACTGTTGCCAAGCAAGCATCACTTCCCGAAAGAGCTGTGATCTTACCTCTCTTGCAGCCAGACACCCTGAACAGTCATCAACCTGCATGTGCTCAGTTTATCTCACATAGATAAAGCCATGCTGGAAGAAAAGTTTTATTGAGAAAGAAGAGGTGAACAGCAAAGTCTTTGTGAACTCTGGTTAGCTGTCTATCTGATGAATACTGGGGAAAAAGGATTGAAACACCCTCAGTAGTTCCAGCAGCATCCTTTTGAGTGGCCAAACCATGGTCAAATTTAAAAGCCAGAAATGCCAGTAAAACTTAAAAGCAAAAAATGCTAACACTCCCCCACCACCACCAAAGGGGAAAAAAAAAAATCCTTTATGTGTGACCTTTAGGGTTCTTCCAGCAAAATTTAAATTATTCTATATAATGTGTTCCCAAGTTCCTTTATTGTAACTTCACCTGCTCCCCTTCCTATGGTCAGAGGTGACAGAGGCAGAAGACACAAGGAGCCACATGGCTCACCTTTAGCAGACCAGCTTTGTGAAACACTTCAACTTTGATGCAGTAACTATGCAGGAGGGACAATGCGTAGCTGAAGGATAGGCTCTGCCATGCTCTTGGAGCAGCAAGCAAGATTGTGGCAGCTACAGGCCCCTCACCGTGGCTGGGCCCCTGCATGATGTCAGCTTTTTTTACACATGCCTGGCACCTACTCCAGAGCAGAAAACATTTCTTCTGTCCATCATGGCAAGACAGCAGTGCTAGAGCCACACGCTGATGGACACCTTCCTGGCCATGTGGTGTAGAAGATGAGTGTTACACTGTTTCTTTTACCCTGGTATCATCTTTCTGGGTGAGTCGCAGCTCACATTTCATGCCACAGTGGGATGACTTGATTCTGATGGAGACTCTCAGGATAGGGTCATGGCAACTTTGCAGAGCTTCTACTTAGGGTGTAAAAGCTGACACTCCCCACCCACAGTCTTGCCAAAGGTATTGGCAGAGTGTGTAGTATGTCCACAAAACCTGTAGACCCTTTGCTTTCCACAGACTCTTAATAAAAGAAGAATTTCCACGTTCCGCTTCTGTTCTTACCTCAAATATAGCTGTAATCCAACCAGGGCTCCAGGTAGCTGTCAGAAGCATAGAGAGGTGGGTGGTGGAGCCAAAGTAATGTAGTTTCTGCCATAAGCTTGAAACAATCCTATACTGCCCACACCCTTTTTTTTTTTTTTTTTTCCCCTGGTCATCATTGAGAGTTCATCCCAACAACCATGCTGTATCCACCTTGGAAACCTCCCAACCTCCCTCTGCTTTGCTGCGTTTGCTCTTCCACTCTCTTCATGCTAACAGTGAAGATGGTAGACAGCACTTCTTGGTATGTATGTCTAATTCCCTCTTCTTCTTGCTTCCTTCCAGGCTGCTCCTTGGGCTGGTTCCCAAACTAGTCCTCAGGAAGGTCACCAGAGTCTCTCACAGCCCCATGTGTACCCATTACAGGCTACCCAATCTGCCTCACTCATTTCTCCCTACCAGTTTATGCCACCTGTTGTAGAGCTGGAAACCTTTCTGGGAGAGTGGTGGGGTTCCAGCAGAGAGATGCTGCAGATCAAACATTAGCACTGCTCTGGGTCCTACCTCAGTCTTTGGTTAGTCCTGCAGGCAAATGCAAGTCACCTTAGCAATCTGTGTATGCAGCACAACAATGCTGTTGTTTTCCTTTCCAGGCTGGTTTGGCTTAGCTACAAAACAGTAAGAGCAAAACAAGCCATGGAATGATCTTGTTGGGCAGAAAGGGCTGTGCCCACCATTTAGGATGGATGTTTGTCTGTATGGGTAGCGATGCAGGCAGAAGGCTGGGGAAAAATGATGTTGAGGGAACAAAGGACTCATCATTCAGAAAACAGCTGGTGCAGAAATGTTAGAGCAGACAGTGCCACTGGGAGCTGTACAACAGCTCTGACTGGACTTGCTGGTGAGGGTTGCTGTGTTTGCGCACAAGCTGTGTTTGCTATCGTGATGGATAAGGATTTTGTTTCTTCCCAGGGATGCAGGGATTAGAATTTCCAAGATGTAAAGGGGTAGAAGCAGGACTTTCAAGCACTGATTAGCTGTGTGATATACGCTCCCATCATACAGATGGGTGTGCACACAAAAACACAAAGGAAAAAAAGCAGAGTGCTTTTATGCGGTACACAAAAACAGGAGCTTTCTGAAGTGAGAGCTGGAGTAGCCATGCTCTAGTCTCAGAGCAGGAGAACCACTTCTCTTTTCCAATAGCTGGACTTGGTGGCAGCATAGAGAACAAAAGGGATGCTACAGATGATTAACAAAACACAGAGAGAGATTTCATTTTGAACCAAAAGTTAAAATTTTATTTGGAATATCAATATACCCCAAAAAAATAAAAATAAAAACTTCCTCTTATGTAGTGAAATAGCCATTTGATAATGGTAAAATAAAGATATTTCTCATACTATTCTTTCCTATTTATTGTACAGATATTTAAGGTTGGTCTTTTTTGATTGTTTCTGAATATAAATCTAGCTTGAGCTTTAAGGCTCCAAGAAGCCTGACACATGTAGTGGCTCTTTAGAGAAAGCAGATAAGTCAATCAGAGCTGTGTTTTTTCAGCAGACAGGCTTGTTTGAAGCTGTCCAGGACTGGACAGAAGTGAGACTTCTCAGGAAGGTCACTGTTTCAGGCAAATATTGTTTTATACCCATTGGGAAATACACTCTAACCCCACTTCATGCAGCATTTTATTGAGCTTTATGATGTATTGGGGAGGGCCCTGGTTCCCCTTAGCTGTCAAGTTCTTGTGCAGATCCAGTCTGATTTGTGTTGGTATGGTTGGTTTAATTTAAGAAATCAAATCCTACCCTGTGGTGTTTGCTCTGCTAGAAGCTAAGTCTGTAAGAAGGCACCGATCCTGCCTCAGCCCTTCAAGCAAAAGGCTTCTGTGCTCCTGTGTAGTTGCACAGTGGACATTTGCTACAGCAGGATCAGGGACTTGACTTGTCCTTTATCTTACTTTAAATAATAGGAATGGAGAATGTATTGAAATAAACCAGAAGAACCCCATCGACCATTCTCAGCTGTAATTCTTCCCTTCTGGAGGGCTCACTGACACTGGGCTGGAAAGCATGACTGAAGAGCTATGCTCTGACTGGTTCATGTCACCACTAAGTAAACAACAGAGGGATTTAGGTCTTGCATCACCCCCTGCAACTGGGCTGCAGTGGGCTGAAGCAAAGCTCACTGAAGTCATTCAACATTTCACCAACGACCTCACTTTTGGTAAGCCTTGGACGGAGTCCTGAATTTACATGGGTATCGTCTCCAATTTACTTTGATTTCTTCCTTGATCAAAGTCATTGCTATTACTCAAGGGCTGTATTTATGATCTGCATATAAACTCACACTGCTGTTGCTGGTTCTGAAGTACAGGGGAGGCTATGACTACCACAGGTACTGCTGAGCTGATGTGGCTGGCACTGCTTACAAAGGTGGCTGTTCCACAGAAACTGTAATTGGAGTCTTGAGCGCTTTGTTGCCTGCAAACCACCTGAATATTGATCCCTGATGCACCATTGCTCTCAGCTAAAACATTGTCCCAGTTTTTTACTTTCAGGAGAGAAAAATTAAATACATCCAGGCCTCAACATTCACAAGCTGTCAGACCACAGATGCTCCTACAAACAAAACTACAGACCCATGTTTGCACTCAGGGAGCTACTGCATAATCAACTTCCATAGGAGAGACCCCTTCAGACAAGCCTTATTCCATGAGCCACTACATCCTGGACACTACTTCGCCCTTCCTCACTCTTGGGAAGAGGTAAGCATTCAGCCTGGAAATACTTTCTACTGGGATATGGAATAGGCCTTCTCCCTCCTTGTCTCTTCCATAACTTGTGCTCAATACTTTATTCCTACTACCCAGTTTGGCTCTTTAGAGTGATTCCTTTTGCACACTTTGGCCCTTATCTTGTAAGTAAAAGCTTGTGTTACTTTACTGTGAGATTCTGGTGAGAGGTCTTTTTGAGAGCCAGCCACTCTTAGTTGGGAGTTATCAGTGAGCCCCAGACACAAATCCTTTTTGACTTTGAACTACAGAAAGTCTGTAAGCACCAGACACAATTTAAAGAGGCTGCAGAATTAACCTCGTTTTGATCTTCCACTAACTAGCTCAAAATATTTTTCCTTCAAGTTCACCATATGAAGCAGTGTTTGGGAAGAGTCAAATTCAGCTCACAGCTGCCTAAGCATAGACCCCATAACTGGTTTTATTTCAGTACATTGGATTAAAGCATCAAAACATAACTTACAGACTTCAACCCTGGCAGATTGACCTTACCACCAATGTTGCTTTCCTGACTTTAATAGTGAATCCCATTTCCAGCATTTGTGGTGGTTTGTCACAGGTCCCATAATGCTTGGTTAAGTTGTGCAAAGTTTGAGTTCCTCACGGCATGTGTGAATACAGCCAAATTAGAGCTTTATTTAAAAGTAAGAGAAGTAGAAGATTTTGTTAGCAGACAGAAAAATTTGGAAGTGTGATCCCAAGGCTCAAACAGAGGAAGTAAACAGAACCCAGTTAGCTGTGTTTATGTCTTGGGGCTCATAGAGTGGGGCAGCTGGAGTTTTGTTGAAGGGTCATTAAATTATGGTTGACTGTTTTCCGTGGTTTTAGTGCATGCGAATGGGTTAAAAGTGATGTATCAATATAATGAATGTGTGGTTTTGGAAGAAAGAGAAGAAAAACAGTCTAAGTTGGTTTTGGCCAAACCTTCAACTTCTTTACTGCCAGTTACTGCATTTGACTCCAGAGGAACACCTCAGAGGAAAAGCCCAACGGCCATAGGACCTGTGTAAATGTTTGTGTGATGTGTCATCTGCTGAAGCAAATGACAGCACGACAGACAATTTCCAATCATGATAAATGTGCCCTAATCCACCATGGTCCCTTACATGCCTGACCTTGCTGCCCCTTCCTTCACGTATGCTTGTCTGTAGCCTTACCACCCACCAGGCTGTCCACTGAACTCAGTGCTGAGTACCCCCCTGCACACCAGGGAAACACCCACACTGTGATTTGAGGAGGTGACTTGGGCTGGTTTCTGCACTGAAGCCACTTTCCAAGCAGTAAGGATGGTGGCCCTGACCCACCCTGCCTGGGGTGGTGGGTAAGTAGGGGAGCAGCTGCTGGAAATGGTGCAGAGGCACACGTTAGGCCTTTGGGAGGATGGGGTAAGAGCAGGTGATGTTCTTGCTCTGCTGATGTCAGTGTTGGCATTGCCAGCACTGCCATCCAGCAGGCATGGGCGTGGTTTTCCTCTCTTGTGCAACTGAGGAAATCAGCATACGAAGCATGGCAGCTTATTCGTAACCCACCCTGGTTTCTGCCTGTCTTAAACTTCATCTGTGAGCCCCTGCCTTGCTGTTGTGGTATTCCTCACTGATAAAAGTTTAACAGGGCTTTTAAGCTCCAAATTAGCCAGTGTGTGGCTCCTTCCTCTCTGCTCAAACCAAAGGCAGTTGGACACAGAAGCTTGGTTCAAAACAGAGCAAAGCCTCTACTGACTTCACAGGGTGCAGAATTTCTGCTCCAGCTTCAGTTCCAGATGCTGGACCACTTCGACCCCATCTTACTTTATTTGAGAGACCTAAGACACACAAGACTGAGAGTCTAAATGGCACAATGGTGGGCTTCTACCAAAGCTTCTTATCTAATTGCAGTTGACTTTAATTTTGCCTTTTCCATTCTTAATTGATCTTATAACCTGCTTCTTAGCCAGGACAAAATTAAGCATGAGGAAAAAGGCTTATTCAGCATTACAGTTATCTACTCCCGAGCTGTATAACAGAATGGTTTACACATTTAATTGGCTTTGTCTAGTATTTCCACGTATACAGTAGGCCTATTAATGAATATCATAGCTTCATTACTGCATATCACGTGTTGCTATTTGTTGCGGACCATAAAACAACGTCAGCACATCAATAACTTAAATAACACAAATGTAAACTTGTTTTCTGCTCATTATAATTATGATTTCAGCCTGCAAAGGCTTTTTGATTTGTAAGACCATTCACATAACATGGAATGTAACTTTATTTGTGTTGTTTTTGTTTTGTTTTGGTTTTTTTATCCTTTTATATATAATGAGACACTGAAAGCCCTTGTCATCTCTTAACAGGATACTAAAGCAGCTCTGTTTTATGAATGACAGCACAATTAAAGCTAAAAAAATCATATTAAAAAGAAAAAATACAAACAAACAAACAAACAAAATAAAAAAAGAAAACCAAAACCACCCAAAAAACCCCAAAAAACAACCCATTTGTATTGTACAATCTCAAATTAAAGCAAGAAAGATAATGACAATCTTTTGCATTAGCCAGGAAATGTGATTCTCTGCCACTGGGCTGATTTTTTTGTTCGCAGGATGTGTCTATGGGTGTAGTTATAGGTGTGTGTATATCCTACGCAGAACAGCAGTCCCTATTTTGTTGATCTAGTTCTTCTAATTGTTTAGTTTAAAACTACCTAACTGATACAATTTAGAATACTACATTAACACATTTAACACCAAGTTTACATACTTGCGTCTTTGAAGTACTAGGAACTTTTACACGCTGTATTTGGCTTCGTAAGGACTGTAATATCACAGATAATGCAATCTACTTGTCTTTGAAAGAATATGGCTGTTCTCAACTAACTCTCTAAGGTTCAGAGTGAAATAACGTTTCTCCTTCTATCTGTAGCTGACTTCATAGAAGAAAGTGTCTTCCTACGTGGTCAGTCTGATGTTACAGTACAGATTCTGCAGAGAGAGAGAGAGATTTCGTGAAGGGTAATTCTCTCTGGACTTTAGAGTTAAGCTGCTGCAGCAAAATTACTCTGTTTAGACTATTCTTTCTTCTTTTTTTTTTTTTTTATCCCGTAGACGAATCTGAAGAAAAACCTATTCCAAGTATGTTCTGTAGTAGTATCTCCACATGACCAGAGGAGGGCACTTTGAACATCTCTGCGCCGCCCAGGAGGCAGATGCAGAAGCACAGTGTTACCCAATATCGCACAGTTGTGCCACCTCTTCCCCACCCAGGTAGGCATCCTCGTGTCCCCAGAAATTCATAATCTGTATTGTAGCACAGGGCTCTGTTCTGGGAACAGTGGACAGATACATCACTCTTTATCTGCTAAGCAGGATTCCTTCCCATTTCCCCCATTCAATTCCCCCATTTTAATTCAGTGGGTTAAACGGAGATTAGCAGGTAATTCCTAAAAATCACATGAGGGAGACTGTCTCCCTCTCCTTCCTGAACATCCCTCTGCTATTAGACCCGGGTAATTTAGCAAATATGAATTGATTTAACCCTCTATGACTTATACTGCTGCAGAAATCCCTTGCCTTTAACTGAAAAATGCACTTGGAAAATGCACTTTCTGATATATGTATTGCAACAGTGCATCTTTGCACGTTAAACTCTTGTAAAAAGTACTGCTCCTTTCCACCTTCTGAGGGAGGCAACTCTGCATCTCAGAGTACATAGCAGAGCAATCAATCTCTTCTCTTTTCCATTCATGACCACAGTGGGGAGTTCAGCCACTTTCCACACAGGAAATGCCCTTTTGGGTTTCATTTTGGCTAAAGGTGTCAATCTTCTATGGAAAAGATTTTAATTTGGCAATCTTGTTATCACAGATGGATTTTTTTTTTGTTGTCACCTCTCTGTTTTGTTTTGTTCTATTTTAATGTTGAAAATTTGCTAGACAGGATTTAAAAACTTCTGTAGTTTTTTGTTGTTTTTTTTAATAAAGTCTCTCTTCCAGCACAGGGAAACATACTGCTTGTTTAATATACTTGTGGTTTTTTCTCCCATCAGCATTACTCCTTTTCTCTTTTCTTCTCTCTCTCCTTTCTTCTCTCCTTTCTTTTTCCCTTTCTTTTCTTGAGCAGACAGGTACAAGAATGAAGTTGTCTTTCATCAGCAGTCCTTTGAGATAGAGTAGAATTCAGTGAGTCCTCACCATGATAGGATCATAAACTTACTGGATTAAACCAAGCTAACTTTCCCTAAGCTGCCAAGTTTTAGCTGCACCATACATATATGTGTTTCCTTGTGCCATTTTCTTTTCTTGTAATTTTATTTTTCTCGATGACCCTGAGCTATGGTTTCTCATTTCTACCACTAGTCAACCTTCCTTTCTTTTCTGGTTTTGCCGATATAGGCCTCAAAGAAAAAATGGCAGAAGAGCACAAAGTAGCTGAGGTACATGAGAGAGGACCAGATGATGTTCTGCACGTGGGAATGGCACTGGCCCTGCTGCATCCAGGAGAAGACCAGGTAATTGATCACGCAACCGATCAACATCTGAGTGATCTGCGACAAGGTGATGAACATGGCAAACTTGCGCGAGACTCTGAAGCCAGCAGCCCGCAAGGCATAGTAAGAGTACATAACGGCGTGCACTCCATAGTTCATGGTCATGAACCAGCCACCACCAGCCACCATGTCCTTGTAGGAATACCAAGAGTAAAGTAACACAGTAATGTGATGGTACCAGTGTAAGAAGATGAGCTTCTGTTTCCTAAGAATAATGAATATTGTATCACCTGCAACGAAACAAAACAAGCAAAAAGGAGGGGAGGAAATGAGAAACACATTGAATAAATTCAGCATTACTGCAGGGCTTTCCTCCCTTTGCTGTGGCTGGAGTACATGTTATTTTAGAGCATGAAAAGTCACCTCAGCTTTAAATCTGCCTGATCCAATAGCAAGCTTGGCTCCTAATTATTCAGTCTCTGGAAGAACAATGTATCTGTGTTTTCCTGTGAAAACCCCTTGATTGATAGCTCCATAGGTTTACCTGATAGACCCTTGCTGCAAATCTTGCTGCAAGCCATGAAAGCGTGAGGTGGGTGAACGTGTATCATCTCTGACTGTGACACTGTCATTATATACAGTGACTAGAAGAGAAATGCAGCTTGACAGAGAGCAGAAAACCTGAAAAGGATGCAGCATAGTGTCCTCTGACTCAAATGCCTACCTGCAAACTGAACCTTGTTCAACTTTGTAGAACTTTTTCAGCCTTTCAGTATCTGAAGGGGGCCTACAGGAAGCCTGGGGAGGGACTATTTACAAGGTCTTGTAATGACAGGACAAGGGCCAATGGGTTTAAACTGGAAAAGAGGAGATTTAGACTGGATATTAGGAGAAAGTTCTTTAGAGTGACAGTGGTGAGACACTGGTTGCCCAGGGAGGTTGTGGATGCTCCCTCCCTGGAAGTGTTCAAGGCCAGGCTGGATGAGGCATTCAGCAACCTGTTCTAGTGGGAGGTGTCCCTGCCTATGGCAGGACGTTGGAACTGGATGATCTTTGAGGTCCCTTTCAACTTTACCATTCTATGATTCTTAGACACTATGCAATATACAATTGCTTATGCAGCCTACAAAAGGAATATTTCCAGAAAAGAATTCAGTTAATGGTAAAACCCACATCGTCTGCTGCAAATTCAGGCTGTTACTGTAAAAAAGTACATTTTTGTTCCCCTTTCCTGCTTTACTCTTNGGAGGGACTATTTACAAGGTCTTGTAATGACAGGACAAGGGCCAATGGGTTTAAACTGGAAAAGAGGAGATTTAGACTGGATATTAGGAGAAAGTTCTTTAGAGTGACAGTGGTGAGACACTGGTTGCCCAGGGAGGTTGTGGATGCTCCCTCCCTGGAAGTGTTCAAGGCCAGGCTGGATGAGGCATTCAGCAACCTGTTCTAGTGGGAGGTGTCCCTGCCTATGGCAGGACGTTGGAACTGGATGATCTTTGAGGTCCCTTTCAACTTTACCATTCTATGATTCTTAGACACTATGCAATATACAATTGCTTATGCAGCCTACAAAAGGAATATTTCCAGAAAAGAATTCAGTTAATGGTAAAACCCACATCGTCTGCTGCAAATTCAGGCTGTTACTGTAAAAAAGTACATTTTTGTTCCCCTTTCCTGCTTTACTCTTCAATCTGCTTCTTAAGATTGCACTAAGTATCTCAATTAGATATAAGCAAGATACTTGTTTTCTGATGCTATAGACAGTGTTTTAAAAAAGATCCCTGAGATCTGAATCTCAGGTACGTATTTCTAAGTGTAGGTATCCCAGGAAATCCAAATCACTAATATTTGTGATAAGTGGAACTAAAGCAGTGCTATCTGCATGAGGGCTGCAATAAGCTATAATGCTAATGTTTACTTCATTAGCTGCAAGATGTTGACTCACATTTTACTAAGTAATCATACGCCCAATTTGTTGTTGCTGTGCAGTTCTAGATGATGTTTCCCAGTTTTAACAAACTAAATTTCCATGCTTTTGCAGTAATTTAAGCAGCAGGAAACCAAAGGATTCTGACACAGTAAGGCAACTGGTGTCTGACTCTACCCAGTTTTTATGCTGATGACTTGCTGTCCTGTAATTTGCTGAATCAAATTCTCTGCTGAAAGGTACAGACTTATTTTTGCTGTGCACTTGAACAGGGTGAGTGCTGCAGCTCTCTGAGGTTTAGTAAGGACATCCTCTGAAATGAAAGCTGGAGGGCTGCTAAATGACAGAATCCTTGCCTCCTCCTTCCCATTAAACAATCCTTTCTCACACTAATAAGCCACAGGATGAGAACACATGCAGACTGGCTAATTAAGATGGCCTTGGCATGTATATCCTAAGTATCCTTACCAAAAGAATTGCTGGAGAGACCGTTTGTAAGAATCAGGACTCGAAAAGCTAGGGCTATTATGGAAAATTGGTTTCTGTTTGGAGGAAGCAGGCAGCCACAGCTTTCAGTGCTTGGGGAAGAAGTATGCTGCTGCTCCTAATTGTATGCCTACACATGTATTCTAGGATAAATGCTGCAGAATGGAGGAAGAACCTGACTCAAAGCTTCTTGCTGACACAGCTGCTATAGCCCAGCCACAGGGTGGGTGACTGCTGATTACACTATTTGTATTTGCCTACGAGTAGCTAAGGAAGAGGTATGGAACAGATTGCTCTTATTTCTTGACTACCCTGCTGTGTATAATCACTGCAGTTTATTCTTGGGCTGGGAATGGTCTTCTTCAACTGCACATTGCTCTAGCTTCAGTCAACCTGGGCTTAAATCTCTAAAGACCAACACATGAAGAGCTTGGGGTTTGTTTTGTTTACTCAGTTGTTCTAAGACTGAAATGAGATTTTGACAGCTCTGAGACCCTTCTTTTGCTTTCTGCACAGCCATTTCTGCTCTAAATATGCCCAGCGAGAGAAAGGGAGAGAGGGTACTCACCTAGTTCAGGTGCTTTGCTTAGCACAAATGCATATGCCCAGAACTTGCTGACAGGTCCAATGTAAAAACTCTGGTCACACACTGACTGCTTCAGGCCTTTGGTCATCAAAATGTACAGCATATAAGCACCAGTTCGAACAGCACCGAATATACTTTAAAACAAAAAGAGAAAATGAAGAAAGTTGAGTGGATGCTTGAGATCTGCAAGCCATCACTTCCAATTATTATGAGAAAGAGGCCAGGAACGTGCTGAAATACTAAGTTTGAGACAGCCTTAAAACTGGAGCAACTCTGCTGGCTTCTAGGAAGTTATTCTGAACTCAAGATTTGTAAACGGGACTAAGGGCATATTCCCTGGTGGAAGTCTGGAATGGTAGCATCAGTGATTTGTACTTCATTACTACAAGGAATAGTCCTCCCGTTTGCAGGAGCAGTGGGAGACATCTGCTTCAGCTGAAAACAACACGCAGAGTTTTGATGCCGATGGCTAGATTACATGGCTTGAGCTGATTAAGAGCTGTCATCAACATAACCAGGACCAATTCTGTCTTCTGATTTCCTTCTTGTGTCTTTCTGTGTTTGTTACATCCACAGGAGCTCTGAGCACAGACAATTTCAAGCAGAGCACATAGGTTTTGATGGAGGGTCTCAGTCAGGGCTGGTGTTTCTGCGCACATGCTGACTTCGTATTTCATCTCTTAACAGGTCGTTGCTAACAGAGGAATTGACTTATTGAATTGAGTTGTAAACAGCAGATTCAACCTCACCTCATCAAAGTAACATGCAAGGTAACAATGTTCTGTAAATGAGAAACATCAAGAGATTTGCAGTGCTATTAATTAGTGCAATTAGAGAGGGGATAGGTTCAGACAATAAAAGACACCCAGCTGATATAAGGAACAAAGACTTCTGTCTCACCTGTAAGGAGCTCTGCAGAAGGAATTGCCTCACTGTTTCATGGCAAGAGCATGCTTGCCCATTGCCTACCATTGTAACTTGTTTGGGCTTCAAAAGCTATGATGAATACTGAGTGAAACAAGCAGCTTCCAGAAAAATCAAGCAAAGAAAGACTCCTTTGGGGTTGTGTGTATCCTACTTTAAGTAAGTACTTACATATAGCGTAAGTATATCTTACATCATCATGTCCCTCTGCCTTTACCCAGCTCCATTCTACCTGTCCTCTAACTGCTCTGTGACTTCACTGTACTCATGAATCCTCTGGTTTCTGCTCTGCCTTGGTGTCTCCAGTGACTATCCCAGGTCAGAAAGCCAACTAAAAGCCACCTAGAAGTGACATGTAGACACACGGGTAGTCCAAGCTACCATTTATGCAAAGTGTGAAACAAGCAACAGTCCATCTGAAGTTACAGATTCTGGTACTTGTCCTTGTCTTGTCAAGTCACTAATTCTCTACAAAATGTGTTTTAAAATCATCGAGGCAGCCTCAAAAGTTGAGGTCTATGACAATTCTTATGGCACTCGGTCAGACCAGATGGTTCAAGTAAGCCTGCTCAGCACAGAACTGTTGACCTAAGTTTTTGTATTTGTTGCACAAATATATTCACAAATGTATTCGAATTTCCAAATCTGCAGCACTGATATCTCCAGACAAACCTGCCCTGATGCTGAGATGCAATGCACCTTGCTGTGCCCTGTCCTCTGCATGCACTCTGCAACCAAGTGGTGCACTGTGCTGTTTGGTGGTCTTTGGGCTCTGTCAGTGGCACCACAGCTGGTACTCTACAGCCAGGTCAGGCCTGGGGGAAGAAGCGTTACATCCTGGCTCCCACATCATTACATTTAAGGCCTGAGATCTCATTGTGTCATCAGGAAACTCAGACAACAATGAACATTTAAGGAGCTACTATTATTATCTGCTATTTGGACGGTGCTATTTGCTCGGGGGCTCTACTGCCAAATGAGTCCTCTTGCGCTGGGGCCCAGGTGAAGGAGTTTAGCTGAGTCTGGCCTTCTCACTAGCACTGCCCTAAGCAATGCAGATGTTCCTAGGCTTAGGCAAGACAGCAGCTGCTGTCTCACATCCATCCATCTCTGCATGCAGGAGAGATAGTGCAGCATTCTCAGCACCTGTGCAGCCTGTGGTACATCTTCTCCATGTAGGGTTGTTCCCTCTCAGAAATGCTCTCTCAGCATGCCCTTCTCATGTCCTTCAGGGATTGGTCTTTTTCACTTAACAGAGAATTCTAAAGCCTCCAGGAGGAGATTTGACATAAGGTGCAACTCATTCTGTGTCTTCTCTCTGGTATTTAGGACACGCCTTTTGTGTTTCATTTTTTTCTTTCTCAGGAGTTGTATTTCTCATTCCCAAGACAAGAGGAGATCCTGACACAGATGTGATCTGATCAGTTCCCAAGGCAGTGAACTCCTCAAGCCAGCCAGGGCAGGCTGATGCTTGTTCCTGTGTTTTGGGTGGTGGCAAAACTGGGTGGAGGAAGATAAGGCAGAATATATAATGACACACTGGTTCTCTCACTAGCAAATACCTCGGTGTTGACATTAAAATGAGGGGGAAAAGGAAATGTTAAATGATGAACTCAAATAGCTGCAAGCAAAACGCCCAGAAGCTGTACTGCTTTTCTAAAATACTACTTTTAATTACAGCTTGAAAATCAAAGAGAATTTTGTGCCATGAACACAAACTCAGATGAGAAGAGGACTTGCTTAAGCAACATGCAAGCGTTTCTTTAGCTGTAAGTAATTTGAGTATGGACACCCAGGGATTTAATCTGGATGGATAACACAGTCAAAGAGTATTTTCCTCTTGGGGATTACAGTGTTTCACTTGACTGTCCTTGAGATTATAAGGATGTCATTCTTCCTGCTTTCTGGTTTAGCAACTACTGCAGAGATCTCCTTGGAGTGTGTGCACATGTACTTGCCCGCTCACATTCATTTCCTTTTCTATCATTTTGCAGTGTAGTGGCTTCCTCCAGATCCACGTCTCTGGAAGAAGTGATTCCAGCTACTGCTCTACAGGGTATAAATCAGACCAATCTGAATTTTTTTAATCAGGAAAAAACAAGTTGCATTTGTAACTTGGTAACAAAGTAATTCACAAGGGACAGCTTTATGAATAAGCAGAATGGCAAACTGGAAGTAACTTTCACAGAATCATTAAGGTTGACAAAGACCTCTAAGATCAAGTCCAACCATAAACCCAACCCCACGATGCCCACTAAACCATGTCCTGAAGTGCACTATCTACACATTTCTTGAACACCCCCAGGGATGGTGACTTCATCACATCTCTGGGCAGCCTCTTCCAATATGCCTGACCACACCTCAAGTAAAGAATTTTTTCTAATATCCAATCTAAACCTCTCCTGCTGCAACTTGAGCCTATCTCCTCTTCTCCCATTGATTGTTACTACGGAAAAGAGACTGACCCTCACCTCACTACAGCCTCCTGAAAGGCAGATATAGAGAGCAAGAAGGTCTCCTTTCATCCTCCTTTTCTTCAGGTTAAACAACTTCAGTTGTCTCAGCTGCTCCTCACAAAACCTGTTCTCCAACCCTTCACCAGCCTCACTGCCCATCTCTGGACATGCTTCAGCACCTCAATGTCCTTCTTGTAGTGAAAGTCCAAAATCGAATCCACGCCTGAAGGTGTGGCCTCGCCGGTGTGGAGTACAGGGGTGGCAATCAATTCCTTAGTCCTGCTGGCCACACTATTTCTGATTCATTCAATTACCTAAAAAGAGTCTATGAGAAGGGAGCTGCTGATGAGCTGTGCTGCATACCAAATTGCTCCCTTGCCAACAAGCATGCAGCATCCGAGACAGAAAAAGACCTAATGTACATCTTCCAACAAGCCTTGGACCCAGAGAACCACGACTGCTTTTTGTGGCTCTGCCACTTAATCTTGGTTGTTCAGTAAAGTAAGATCAACCAGCAAATTTCTATCTTGCAAAGACATGATGTGCAGCAGAGTGATGACACTGCTTGCTCAGTAAATCACTTCTGCTTCATTTTGTCCTTGCCCTGCTCTCTGCTGTAGCTTTTGTGAGGTACTGAAACAAACTGCTTACCAAAGTAGTCTGTCTGGTGGGAATCAGCAGCAGGGATTTTGGAAATAAGGTAGCAGTGAATTATTGTACAACTACAGCCACTGGCAGTGAGAGAAACTGATCAGAAACAATTCAGCTTCATCATCTATTCAGCCTCCAAACATCCTACATTCTCTTCCCTTCAGGCAGTGACTTCTCTAGTAGATTAACACAGGCCCAACTGATATTTTACTGTCCATAACATGATCTAAATGTATGCATGAATACAACAAAAAATAATACTTTTCCCTCACAAACAACGGTCTTGAAACGCATCTCAAAACACATGCATAGGTTAGGCACAGTGTTAAGAAGGAGGGAAATTGAGGGCTAGGGAGCTACCTGATGACAAACTGCTTGTTCCCTCCATCCTACGTCCCAGAAAGGAGGGAAGTACTTGTTTCTCAAAAGCCTTAGAGGGCAGCAGGTAGCTCAAGACTCCAGTTCAGCCCCAGTTGCCATTGTAGCACTTTTCACTGGATAAAAGTCTGGCTGGATGGTCAGGCCCAAAGAGTGGTGGTGAACAGAATCAAATANTCCCTCCCTGGATGTGTTCAAGGCCAGATTGGATGAGGCCTTGAGTAACCTGTACTAGTGGGAGGTGTCCCTGCCTATGGCAGGGGGTTGGAACTAGATGATCATTGAGGTCCCTTCCAACCTTACTATTCTATGATTCTATGATTCTATGAAATACAGCTGGCAGACAATCACAAGTGGTGTTCCCCAGGGCTCAGTTCTGGGGGTCAGTTCTCTTTAATATCTTTATCACTGATCTAGGCAGAGGGATGGAGGGCACCCTCAGTAAATCTGCAGATGGTATCAAGCTGGATGGGAGTGTTGATCTGCTTGAGGGCAGGAAGGTTCTGCAGAGGGACACTGACAGGCTGTAGTGATGGGCTGAGGCCAGCTGTAAGAGTCAACAAGGCCAAATTCTGGGTCCTGCAGTCAGGTCACAACATGTCTGTGAGCGCTCCAGGATTGGGCCAGCGTGGCTGGAAAGCTACCCAGCAGAAAACTACTTGGGAGATATTAGTTGATGGCCAGGTGAACATGAGCCAGCAGTGTGCCCAGGTGGCCAAGAAGGCCGCTAGCATCCTGGCCTGCATCAGCAATAGCGTGACCAGCAGGACCAAGGGAGTGATTGACCCCCTGCACTCAGCACTAATGATGTCACACCTTGAGTCCGGGGTTCAGTTTTGGGCCCTCCACTGCAAGAAAGACAGGTCCAGAGAACTGCAACAAAGCTGGTGAAGGGTTTGGAGAACAGGTCTTGTGAGGACCTTGAGAGAACTGGGCTGGTTTAGTCTGGAGAAAAGGAGGCTGAGGGGAGACCTCATGCTCTCTATCCTCTTTCAGGAGGTTATAGTGAGGTGGGAGTTGATCTCTTCTCCATAGTCACAAGCTATAGGAGAGGAGGAAATAGCCTCAAGATGCACCAGGGGATGTTCAGATGGGATATTATTCACCCAAAGGGTTGCAAAGAATTGAAACGTGCTGCCCAGAGAAGAGGTTGAGTTACTGCTCCTGGAAGAATTTCACCTAATGTCACCTAAAAGATCTGGGGTGCTGTGGGACATGATTTAGTGGTCACCTGACAGTGCTAGGTTAGTGGTTTCACTTGATGATCTTAAATGTCTCTTCCAACCAAAATGCTTCTATGAATCTATGTAACAGGTTCAGCAACTCCTGGCAGTGAGAACATTTTTTGCTAGGGCTGCTTCCTCTGCAGATCCATCACTGCACTTGGCTCCTGGCACCTAGGGACAGCCTACCTCAGAATCACTGCAATATGGCTTCCACATTAAAAAAAAAAATAAAATCAAAATTCAGCACAGAATATAGCAACACTTCCTAAAGGATTTTAGTCACAGGGTGGAAATCCTCTACTCCAGTTTTCATCTTAAAACATGGCATGTAAACTGTACCTGGAGAATGAGGTAAAGATAGTGTTGAAGGGGATGAAAGTTTTGAGTCTGGCTAAGGTGGTAACTACAAGCCCCATGTTAAAAGTGGAATATCTTGACTTACGAAGGTATGCCATCCTGTGTACACAGCACCAGCAGAGAGCAGCAGGGAGCCCGCAGACGGCAGGACTAAGCAAAACTAAGTACAGGACTTCAACCAGAGTCCTTCTTACCCAGGCCCGCAGGCTGCTCAACGTGGCCCAAACAACAGGCACCCAGCTGGTTCTACCAGCCCCCGAGGTGTTGGGCTATCCTCTGTTGTGGGTGTGCTGGGCTAGTCTGGCAGTCAACCGGCTGGGCAACCAGTCCCTGCCTGGCTGGAGGAAAGAATTCTGCCACGATCTGTGTTTGTGGCCACTTGTAGCTACGAGTCCCAGCAGGTGAATCTGTGCCTCAGGAACAAAGAGAGGTGGCAGAAAGTGCCTGGTCCTCCTCTAAATGCCACAACAGTCAGGCAGTCATCATGAGAGATCAGCTGAGATCACCTTACATGGAGTCACAGTACTCAGACTGCAGCTTGCTTGCATCATAAGGGTGAGAAGGGAAGCAGGTTTTTTGGTCGTTTTGTAGTGGTTAGTTTTTCATTTTAGCGTTCAAAATATTTACTGAGGAAACATTCTGAATTCAAAAGAAATGTTTACAGGTCAGTGGGTGGAGAATGCAGAGCTTCCTACACCTTCCTTTGTGACAAATCAAACCACATTCACAGCTTCATTCTGTTCGGCAGGAGCATTTAGTGGTCATAACGAGTTTCCCTCCTGCTGCTGGAGAGCTGGTCTCTTAACATAGCAAACAGGCCTTTCTGTGCCCTTCTGCTTTAAAACCTACGGCCCTCAGCAGAGAGACACAAGTTGTGCTGCCAAAGCTGTGGCACAGGAGCGTGTGATGCACAGCAACCCCTGTCTGACGGGTCAGAGTGGCAGGATGGCCCCAGAGCACGCCTAAGGAAAGCAGTTACTGTAAAGAGGCAACAATGTATTTCTGTGCTTAGCCAAGCAACAGCAATTATGTAAAAATGAACTGATCCTGGGAAAAGGCACATAGAAAGTGGCTACAGGAGAAACACTCTATGAATAGTTTCTTGCAAAGAAATGCAGCTGAAGCCACCGTCATCAGACAGTTCTGAACCTCCAAATCAGTAAAGAAACTCAAACTCCTGGTATTAATAAGCAGTCTGTACTGAGTTGGGTGTACCTCCATGTGAAGGCATGTTAAATCTTTCAGTCGTTGCTTGCTGTGCTCTTTGATTAAATCCTAAAAATAACTTTGTGACAGAACAACTTTGCAACAGAGCTGGTAGGTTTGGTTTGTAGTTCTCTGGAAGTATTTAATAGACTGGCTTTAGTTGAAAAGGACCTCAAAGATCACCCAGCTCCAATCCCCCTGCAATGGGGAGGGACACCTTCTGCTAAGATCAGCCTCATCCAGCCTGCTCTTAAATACTTTCAGGAAAGAGGTGTCCACCACTTCTCCGGGTCACCATCCTCCTAGTAAAGAGCTTCTCTCTAATGTCCAATCTAAATCCACCCTGCTCTAGTTTAATACCACTGCCCCTTGTCCTGTCACCAAATGCCTTTCATAAATAGTCACTCTCCACCTATCCTGTAGACCCCTTCTGGAAGACAGCTATAAGGTCTCCCCAGAGCCTTCTCCAGGCTGAAAGAACTTTTGTTCTATACCTGCTCAAAGTGAGCTTCTTTCAAATCACTCTTGCCTACTGCAGTCTCCTGAAATGTGGTCCCAGAGTATCATCAATGGCACGCACCAAGCAGGTGATGTAGCAGGGACGGGGCTAGGTGACAGCTTTCTTAAGAAGGTGATGGATTTTCGTTGCCGCAAAGGAAGCTGGCTGCAGGACATTTGTGTCTCTCACAAAACCCTGCTTCAGCCATGTGAGAAGGCACAGTAGTTCTGGTTGTTAAAAGACACAGTGGCACCTCCGAAGGATGCAAGCATTGAAGAGGACACTTGTCTTGCAAATCAGCAGATGGAAAGGTTTTTCCCAAGTTTGCCACAGAATTGTTTCTTTCCTATCTGACCTCAGATAAAGTTAGCAGACCGTTGTTGAGCAATGGCCCTTTCCAGGGAGGACGCACACAAGGATAGGTCCTACCTATCAAACAGAACAGGAGCTCTGGGAGCGTGCGTTAGTATAGTGACCACATATTGTATATACAGCTGTAATAAAAGAGGAGATACCTGAGCTATTATCTTTGCACTTAGGTGAGGTAGTCAGCTCACAGTGCCCTTGCTGCTTTGCTATTGCTGCAGTGATTACACTATCAAATCAGTGGGGAAGACGGAAGATTTAACGAACTGTTAGCCTGCTCCCTACCTAAAATCTCTGCCTACGCTGTGCAGTGGCTTCAGGTTCATCAGGAGCAGGCTATTCTGGGAAGTTACAATCATAGAGCTGTTTAGATTGGAAAAGATCTTTAAGATCATCAAGTCCAACCATCTCAAAGAGACTGTCACAAAGAGAAGACCCTCAAACAAAATTTCAGTGGCTAGATCAGGAGGTTTGTGGGAGGTTTATTCCCTCATCATGTTTTGTTGTTTTGTTTTTTTTGAAAAGGAAACCATTCCACCAGAGGGAGAGGACTGGTGAGACCTGCTGACATGCACCAGCTTTTCAGCACACAGAAGCAAAAGGCAAGTGAGAAATATACTGCCTGGCTAATTAAGATTCACAGAATCACAGAATGCTATGAGTTGGAAGGGATCTTGAAAGATATTCAGTCCAACACCCTCCCCCTCCTAGGGCAGGATGACTTAAAGTAGGTCACACAGGAACATATCCAGGTGGCTTTTGAATGTCTCCAGAGAAAGAGACTCCACAACATCTTTGGGCAGCCTGTTCTAGTGCTCCAGCACTCAAAGTGAAAAAGTTTTTTCTTATGTTCATGTGGAACTTCCTGCGCTCCAGCTTGCATGCATTGTCCCTTGTCCTGTCACTGGACATCACTGAGAAGAGTCTGGCTTCCTTACACTTACAGCCTCCACAGGCACGTGTTGACAGGGTATCACAGAGAGCAAGCATGCCTCCTGAAGGCCTCCTTTTCTGGGGAGTGGACATATGTAGGAGTGTAGTAAAAGAGCAGCACCAAGCCACCAGAATTGGCAATTGCTTTGCTCTGCTTTCTGACGCCCAAGCTGCTCTTGGTTGCATGTGAACTGGCTAGGGTTCATTGCAGCTGTTCCTCCTTTTCATAAAAATATATCACCTCTTAACTCTTTTTCCCCATGATGTGCACATCCATCCACATCTGGCCAACTCTGCAGGGCAAAGGGAGGAGTAGAACTACTTTCACTGGGCAATGTGCAATACAGGATGGTGCAATGCTCATTTGGTTGTTTTTTTTAAGTTGGCTTTTCCAGGTGCAATAAATTCTCCAAAAGAGAGGAGGAATTAATTAAGCCTATGATGATTTAAATATGTAGTTTCACTAAAAGGTTATCTTAGATGTGACTCCTGTCTCACTTTGCCTTGATTGCAGTCAAATGCAGTTCCATGAAATCCTGGATGTTCTCATATTTAAACTGGTGTAGAAAGCAAAAGGCTGCTTTAGGATCATCTTTGATTGCAAAATCATATTTTTACTGTATAGTAAGAAACCAGACTAAGAAACTGTTCATAAAATACAAGTGAAATGTGTGCAACGACTGGAAGATACAATTTGGCTGTTGTTCAGTGACCTACATGGAATTAATGGCTCTTATTTTGATTTCGAGGAGTTAACGAGAGCTGTGGCTAAGTCAGTGCAGTATGACATGCCCTCTCATCTCACACAAAAGCAGCCTAGGAAAGGCTAGGCACAGTGTCCACCTAGGAAAGCCTAGGCACAACGTCCACCCAGAAACCAGTGCCAAGTGGTGTCCCTCAGGGGTCAGTGCTGGGACCAGTGCTGATTAACATCTTTGTCAGTGA